>JAODAL010010239.1:0-106276 GCA_025379985.1 Phyllomedusa bahiana | reverse complement strand
CCCACTTTTAAAACCTTTTTCCCTTAACAATTTTTTAAAAAAAAATAACCTATTTAGAAAACCGCGGGTGTTTTACACTAAGATTGTGGGGTTTTAAAAAAAAACTTAAACAAAACCTATGAAATTCCAATGTGGGACTGTTTTCAGCATCTTTAAGAACACCAGTAATTTAATACCTATAATTTGCAATATTTGAATACTCCAGAATTGCATCCAGTCCTTTTTGAAAGTCTTTTAGTGAGATCACTGTGACACCTTCCTCTGACAGAGACCTCCACAGTCTCACTGCTCTTACAGTAAAGAATCCTTTTCTATGCTGTGTATAATCCTTATTTCTTCTAGACATACCCTTTAGTATAAATACAGCCCTGGGTATGAGTAGATCATGGAAGAGATCACTGTACTGACCCTTGATATGTTTTTGATGATCAGGTGCCGTTGAGTCATAGCTGTAGAGTTGCTCAGGTTTAATCTTTTCCAGTACAGATCTGTTTGCTTTTCTAGCTGACAACGGCACATGTAGGACTTTCTCCTCTCTTGTTTCCTTACTGTCTAACCTTCACAACCATATGACATTATTGAAAATACCAAGGTTTGTACAAGATGGAATTTTGTAGTTAGAAACACATCTCTGCATTTGAAGATTCTGTCCAAGTTTTTCATGGACTTTCTCCCAAGAGCAATTTGTCATTGGCTCTCCTAGCTGCTTGTCCTTTTAGTCTTACTTATCGATGAATACAATTCCAATTTATTGTAGAAAATGGTGTAACTAAGAAATTTTTTGTGTGTGTTCGAAACACATAAGTGGTTTCATCTCCGTCCCACAGCATTATGTGATTTGCTATTTTTAATGAGTTTTCTACGATAAATTAGATTATGTTTCCACTAAGAATTGTACTCTCTGTATTACTGATGGGCAAAAATCAAGCCCAGAAGTAGTAGACAGGTAGACAGTAGAAAGGTTTCCAACCTCACAAAGTGTGGAGGCATATGAAACATGTTTTTTTTTTTTTTTTTAGGTATTTATCATTTACCAATTAAAAATAATTTTTTGGCTCATGTGCTGTCTATTACTTCTTGGCTTGCTTTTTACCCATCAGTCCCCTAGAGAAAACAGTTCTCAATGGAAACAATCTACATTGTATTCCCACAACATTGTCCAGAAAAGAACAGTACATTGAATACCGAACCTGGGAGTAAGGACAAGCTGCTAAGTGGAGAAATAGGTTCTAGGCCTTCAGAAGTGTGGTGCCTTCATTGCACAACACTAGAAGGCAAGCACAACTATATATCTAATCAATTTTACCTTTGATAACACACAACATAGCACTTATTTTTTATTTATTTTTCCACAATAAATTAGAATTTTATTTATCCTATGGGGTTGCTTGACAAGTTTTACTGAAGTTTACACAACGATTGTAACTGTGCTGGGATGGTGAACTGTATGATTTTTATGTTTTCATTATTAATTATTGATCCAAGTAAAATGGTTAATGCATCTATTTCTTCTTCATTAACTGTGAAATTCAACATCTTACTAGTTATTCTGATCTGTGTCCTCTTAGCATTGAGGTGCAATCCAAATTTCTGACTTCTTTTATCTCCATAATATATTTATACCTAGTTATTAAATCTCCCTGAATCTGCATTTTTTTTCTAAATGAAAACATGCTAATCCTAATAGTTTTTCTTAGTATTGTAGTCCAGATATTCTTCTAATTTTTTAGTTGCACTAATGATGCCATTACAGAGTTCAAAGGAGTTGTCACCAATTTTTTTTACACACCCAAAATGTAAAATAAATAAATTTGCATTGTTTTCTAGCATTTAATCCCATTGTTTCTTCTCTCTTTTCTGCTTTGTCAGTGTGTTAGTCTTCATTGCTGGTCTGGCATTTTATTCATGAACCGGGAGCTCAGGATGAGCAGAACAATAGATTTCATCTAGATAGGATAGGCATCTTGGGAATTGTGCGAGAACACAGTGACCATAAATGATAAGATGAACCTATGATATATAAATCTATGAACTCGGAAAATGTAGTCACAGGTGATAAGAACTTTTCGTGGCAAATTCTTACATTTAACTTGAGATTTTCAAATGAGGTTTCCGAGTCTGCAGAAATATTGCTGCTTCATAGACTTACAATGATGATGATGGTGATTATACTTCACCTATGCTTTATAGGCTTCTAATAATGATGATATTCACTTCAAATGATGAGGATGGTGGTGGTTGTTATACTTACTTCACCTCTGGTTTATAGGCACTTTATGACTCACCTCTTCTTTATCGATAAGGTTTATACAGTAACTATCTGTTGGAACCTGCATTGCTTTCTTCAAGGTAAATCCCACAGTCCTGTACTGAGTAATGTGACAGAACCATTAGGTGTGAACCCGGTGACACAAATAAATATTATCCTGATATTTATAGATAAAGTATCCACGATTCCCTCACAGCCCTGAGAACGAAAGGTGAGATGTAAGGGTAGGAGCTGCGTCACAGAGCAGACAGAATGGACAAAGGAAGAAAAACACAAAGGGATCAAAGAAAACCTCCACCTAAAATAAAGAGATACAATGTTCAAAGGTACACTGTTCAAAAAAAAACAAAACAATAGGAGCACTTAAACAACACATTGTAACTCCAAGTCAATCACACTTCAGTGAAATCAACCTGTCCAGTTATGAATCGACACCGATTGTGAATCAATTTCCCCTGCTGTTGTGCAAATGGAACAGACAACAGGTAGAAATGATAGGTTACTAGCAGTACAACCCCTATAAAAGAGTAGTTCTGCAGGTGGTGACCACAGACCACTCCGTAGGAGGGCAACAACCCAGCTGCAGGACCGCTACTTCCTTCTTTGTGTACAGTCATGGCCAAAAGTTTTGAGAATGGCACATATATTATATTTTCACATGATCTGTTGCCCTCTGGTTTTTATGTGTGTTTGTCAGATGTTTTTATCACATACAGAAATACAAGTGCAATCATATTATGATTAACAAAAGCTTTTAATGACAGTTAGAATGAGTTAATGCAGCAAGTCAATATTTGCAGTGTTGACCCTTCTTCTTCAGGACCTCTGCAATTCTCCCTGGCATGCTGCTCTCAATCAACTTCTGGAGCAAATCCTGACTGATAGCAGTCCATTCTTGCACAATCAATGCTTGCATTTTGTCACAATTTGTTGGTTTTTGTGTGTCCACCTGTCTCTTGATGATTGACCACAAGTTCTCAATGGGATTAAGATCTGGGGAGTTTCTAGGCTATGGACCCAAAATCTCTATGTTTTGTTCCCTGAGCCATTTAGTTATCACCTTTGCTTTATGGCAAGGTGCTCCATTATGCTGGAAAAGGCATTGTTGATCACCACACTGCTCTTGGACGGTTGGAGAATTGCTCTTGGAGGACATTCTGGTACCATTCTTTATTCATGGATGTGTTTTTTAGGCAAGACTGTTAGAGAGCCGTTTTCCCTTGGCTGAGAAGCAATCCCACACATGAATGGTTTCTGGATGCTTTACAGTTGGCATGAGACAAACGGGTGGTATCGCTCACCTTGTCTTCTCCGAACAAGCTGTTTTCCCAGATGCTCCAAACATTCGGAAGGGGATTCATCAGAGAAAATGACTTTACCCCAGTCCTCAGCAGTCCACTCCCTGTACCTTTGGCAGAATATCAGTCTGTCCTGATTTTTTTCTGGAGAGAAGGGGCTTCTTTGCTGCCCTCCTTGACACCAGGCCTTGCTCCATGAGTCCTCTGCCTCACAGTGCGTGCAAAATGCACTCACACCTGCCTGCTGACATTCCTGAGCAAGCTCTGCACTGCTGGTAGCCCGATTCCGAAGCTGAAACACTTTTAAGAGACGGTCCTGGCGCTTGCTGGTCTTTCTTGGGCGCCCTGGAGCCTTTTTGGCAACAATGGAACCTCTCTCCTTGAATTCCTTGATGATGCGATAGATTGTTGGCTGAGGTGCAATCTTTCTAGCTGCAATACTCTTCCCTGTTAGGCCAGTTTTGTGCAGTGCAATGATGACTGCACATGTTTCTTTAGAGATAACCATGGTTAACAGAAGAGAAACAATGATGCCAAGCACCAGCCTCCTTTTAAAGTGTCCAGTGGAGTGATTCTTACTTAATCATGACAGATTGATCTCCCAGCCCTGTCCTCATCACACCCACACCTGTGTTAATGGAGCAATCAAATGAAACGATGTTAGCTGGTCCTTTTAAGGCAGGCCTGCAATGAAGTTAAATGTGTTTTTGGGGGAAAAAGTTCCTTTTCTAGGCAACTATTGACTTTGCAATTAATTGCTGTTAAGCTGATCATTCTTTATAACATTCTGGAGTATATGCAAATTGCCATTATAAAACCTGATGCAGTAGACTTTGTAAAATTAACATTTGTATCATTCTCAAAACTTTTGGCCATGACTGTAAGGTGGAACAGGAGAAGCAGTGCCAGAGCCCTGCAAAATGACCTCCAGCAGCCACTGATATCCATGTGTCTGTTCAGATTGTCAGGAACAAACTACATGAGGGTGGTATGAGGGCCCGATGTCCACAAGTCAATGTTGTGCTTACAGCCCAACACCATGCCAAATTTGACATTGGCAACCTGTGCTCTTCACGGATGAGAGCAGGTTCACACTGAACACATGTGACAGAGTCTGGAAACGCCGTGGAAAATATTCTGCTGCCGGCAACATCCTCCAGTATGACCGGTTTGGCATTGGTGCAGTAATGGTGGGGGGAGGTATTTCCTTGGCGGGTCAAACAGCCCTCCATGTGCTCTCCAGAGGTCCCCTGAGTGCCCTTAGGTACCAGGATGAGATCCTCAGACCCATTGTGAGACCATATGCAGGTGCAGTGGGCCCTGCGTTCCTTCTGATGCATGACAATGCTAGGCCTCATGTAGCTGAAGTGTGTCAGCAGCTCCTGCATGATAAAGGCATTGATGCAATGGACTGTCCTGTCCAACTGAGCACATCAAGGACATCATGTCTCGTTCCATCCATGTTACACCACAGTCTGTCCAGGAGTTGACAAATGTTTTAATCCAGGTCAGGAGAACATCTGCTGCCTCATCAAGAGCATGTCAAGGCATTGCAGGGAGGTCATACAGGCATGTGGAGGCCAAACACACTACTGAGCCTCATTTCCATGTCTTGAGGCATTGCCACTGAAGATGGATCAGCCTGAAATTTGATCTTCCACTTTGATTTTGAGTATCACTCCAGATCCAGACTCCATGGGATATTCATTTTGATTTTCAGTGACCATTTTTATGTTTTATTGTTCTCAACGCATTCCACTAGGTAATGAATAAAGAACTGCAAATGGAATATTTCCTTCATTGAGATCTAGGATGTGGTATTTTAGTGATTTTTTATTTTTTTGAGCAGTCTATAATCATTAAAGGGATATTCTCATTTTATTGGTTAGCTTTATCATGTAGGCAAAGGTAAATAAAGACGTTTACCAAATACATCGCTGCTCTGATTTTGCTTCTCTTCACAGTTAGGAATAGATCTTATCTCCTGGTTTTGTACACAAGATTCATTAGTTATCTGCCACCTCTCTCTGATGAGTGAGTAATCTTACAGGTCTGGATGATGTCTCGCTCCCTGCTGTGTTCCTTATCACTGACAGACTTTAACTCTGTAGAACTCTATAGCCTTGATACTGTAGATCGAGCAGCTAAAGAAATTACAAACAGTATCTCTACTCACCCTGTATAACTGCCGGGAGACAGAGGAGGATGATGAGAGTAAGGATCATCTAGAGAAAGAGGAGAGGATAGTGAATGAGAGGACACAGATGAATAAGATACATTGGACATAAAAGATGTGATTGTAATAATAATATAATCATCATCGTTGTTTCATTATTTACTTAAGTACAAATAAACAGAAGTAGAGAATATTTAAACGGACAGTATCCTCAAAATACATAACGTCCCATGTTTATCACACAAACAGCTCTTGCTACCTGATGTTTGCTCTCTTTAAAGGGGACCTGTAAGGGGGTTTATGCTTCCCTGAGAGCAGAATATGATAGAGGGAGAGAAGCTGAGCTCTGTGAAAATATAGGGTTAATTATAGAGAAGGACTTGAGCTCTGTGTAAATATGAAATATAATAGAAGGAGATAGCTTGACTCTATGATATATATTTATAGATAGAGGAGAGGAGTTAAACTCTGTGATAAATAGGTTTAATGATAGGGAGAGAACCTGAGCTCTGTGATATAAGGGTTATAGATAGAGGAAGAGCTGAGCTCTGTATATATAGGGTTATATGATAGGGAAGGAGCTACCCTCTGTGTATAAGGGGTTAATGATAAGGAAGAAACTGAGCTCTGTGATATTAGGTTAATATTATATAGAGAGGACTTGAGCTCTTGAATATAGGTTAATATATAGAGAGAAGAAGCTGACTCTGTGATTTTATAGGTTATATGATAAAGAAAGGAGTTAGCTCTGTGAATATAGGGTTAAAAGATAAGGAATAGCGAGCTTTTGTATAATATAGGTTATATATAGAGGAGAGATTGACTCTGTGGATATATAGGGTTTATGATAGAGAGAAACTGAGCCCCTTGATAAATAGGTTTTATATTGATAAGGAGAGAAACTGAGCTCTGTGAAATATATGGTTATAAGATAAGGAAGGATTGACTCTGTAAATATAAGGTTATATAACAAGGAGAAACGAGCTCTGTGAATATAGGTTATATGATAAGGAGGGAACTAAGCCTCGTGATATATAGGGTTATATGATAAGGGAAGACTGAGCCTGTGATATAAAGGTGTTATATGATGGAGGAGAGAAGCTGACTCGTTGTAATAGGATATAATAAGGATAGAAGCTGAGCTCTGTGATATAAGGTTATATGATAAGGTGAAAGCTGACTCTGTGATATATAGGTTTTATGATAGAGAGAAACCTGAGCTCTGTGATATAATAGGTTATATGATAGAGAGAAAGCTGAGCCCTTTGATATAAAGGGTTATTTGATAGAGGTGAAGCTGAGCTCGTGATATATAGGTTTAAAACTAGAGCAGAGAACTGAGCTCTGTGATAAATATGGTTAAATGATAGAGGAGAAGAAGCTGAGCTCTTTGATACATAGGTTATATGATAAGAGGGAGAGAAGCTGAGCCTGTGATATATAGGTAATATGATAGGAAGAAGCTGAGCTCTGGATATATAGGGTTATATGATAGAGAGAGAAGCTGAGCTTCTGTGATATATATGGGTAATATGAGAAAAGAGAAGCTGAGCTATGTTATATATATGGTTATATGATAGAGGAGAGAAGCTGAGCTCTGTGATATAATAGGTTATATGATAGAGTGAGAAGCTGACTCTGTGATATATAGGGTTTTTATGTTTAGAGGAGAGAAGCGAGCTCTGTGATATATAGGGTTATATGATAGGGGAAAGAGAAGCTGAGCTCTTTGATATATAGGGTATTTTGATAGAGGTGAGAACTGAGCTCTGTGATATAATAGGGTTATATGATAGAGGAGAGAAGTTGAGCTCTGTGATAATATGGTTATATGATAGAGGAGAGAAGCTGAGCCTTTGAACAAGTTTTATGATAAGGGAGAGAAGCTGACCCCTGTTATATATAGGGTATAATAAGAGTAAGGACTGAGCTCTGTGATATATGGGTTATATGATAGAGGAGAAAAGTACCAGTGATATATAAGGTTATAATATAGGGAAGAAGCGACTCTGTGATATATAGGTTATAAATAGAAGAGAAAGTGAGCTCTTTATACATGGGTTAATAAAAGGAAAAAACCTGAGCTCTTGATATATAGGTTATATATAGAGGAGAGACCAGACCCTCTTTGATATTAGGTTTAATATGATAGAGAAGAACCTGAGCTCTTGATATATAGGGTTATATGAAACAGAAAACTGAAGCACTGTGAATTTAGGTTATTATGATAAAGAAGGACCAGCTCTGTATATATAGGTTATAATAGAGAGAGAAGCTGACCATTTTGATATATAGGTATATGATAAAGGAGGAGCCGACTCTGTGAAATAGGGTTATATGATAGAGGAAAATAGCGAGCCTGTGAAACATAGGGTTATATGATAGAGGAGAAAAAGTAAGCTCTGTGATATATAGGTAAATGATAAGGAGAGAAGCTGAGCCTCTGTGAATATATAGGGTTATATGAAGAGGAAAGAAGCTGAATTTCTGTGATATAAAGGTTTATATGAAAGAGAGAACTGAGCCTGGATATATAGGTTAAATATTAGGGGGAGAACTGAGCTCTGTGATATAATAGGTTATTATAGAGGTAGAAGCTGAGCCTGTGATTATAGGTTATATAAAGAAAGAAAGCTGAAGCTCTGTGATATTAGGAATTATATGAAAGGAGAAAAACTGAGTTTCTGGATAAGGTTTATATGATAGAGGGAGAGAGCTGAACTCGTGATATATACGTAGTATATGAAAAAGGAGAGAGCTTTATTCTGATATATAGGGTTATAAGATAGATGGGAGGATCTGACCGATAAAGGGTTATATAAAGGAGAAGTTAGACCCCTGTGATATATAGGGTTAACTACAATAGAGGAGAGGACTGACTCTGTAAATATAAAGGGTTATACAATAGAGGGAGAGAGCGGCTCTGAAAATATAGGTTATAGCATACAAATGTCGGGCACCAAATAGCTGCCAGTTTCGAAGTACCAGCCCCTCTACCTCTAGGTAAGAAATTTCAATTGGAATTAAGCACTATAACCTCCATGACCAGAGGTAAATTTATTGTGCAATAGAATACATTTAAAAACAATAAAATAGTAGTATAAAACTAAAAAACTTTTTGAGTTTTTGAAATATTTGAACGCCAATATGTGGGGAATTACGTTTACTTCTAATTTAAATACTAGTGAGATACAATTTTTAGATCTCCATCTATATTGTGAAAATAATAAAATTCTTTTGAAAACATATTTCAAACAGGTTGATTCCAGCAACTATGTGCACTTTACGAGTAACCATTATAAAAAATGGACTCGTAACGTACCCTTCGGGCAATTCCGAAGGATATGTAACAATTGTACCTCTGATGAAATTTATAAAGATCAAGCTGAAATCCTAAAGGAGAGATTCATCCAGAAGGGTTATCCAAAGAAACTCGTCCAGAATGCCAATGATCGAGCCCTTGTTATGACACAAAAAGATTGTGTGTCTCAGAAACCAAAAGAGATCACACACAGTTTCAAAAATAATTTTATTATTACTTTTTCGTCCCAACATAAAGATCTATATGGAATTCTATCCAAGCACTGGGGGGTCCTTCTATCTGACCCCATATTGAAGCCACATTTAGCCACAAAACCTCGAATCACTTACCGAAGAGCGAGTACCCTAAAGAATAGTGTAGCACCATCACGTCAGAGACCACAAGAGCCGAAGAATTTGGGGGAAGAAAGAATGGATAAACGGAATAAGGGAGTGTTTCCATGTGGGTTTCCTACTTGCAAATGTTGCAAGATGTTACAGGAAGGGGATACGTTTTCCTCTACAACCACTAAAGAATCTTTTAAGATCAGACACCATCTATCGTGTAATTCTTGCTTTGTGATATATTTGATCACATGTGACTGTGGAAAACAGTATATAGGAAGAACTTCAACCAAATTTTCACAGAGGATGATCAATCACCGTTTCAGTATTAAAAAGGGGAATAGATTATATAGTCTCCCCAGACATATATAGGAAGCACATAGTGATGACAAATACAGTTTAAAACTCCAACCAATCGATCACATACAGGAGAATGTTCCCAATAGACTCCAGGTGTTGACAAATAAAGAAACTTTTTGGATATTCAAATTAAACACGTTAAACCCGTATGGTCTACAGGGGTGTCAAACTGCCGGCCCTCCAGCTGTTGGGAAACTACAACTCCCATCATGCCCACTGTTATAGATGATATAAAGCATGATGGGAGTTGTAGTTTCCCAACAGCTGGGGGGCCCGGGCAGTTTGACCCCTGTGGTCAACAAGTACAGAGATAGAGTAATAATTGGCATTGGAGACAGATGGGCCCTTTTGCATTTCCCAGAGATTAGAACTACTTTTTAGTGTATCCCCTGGGTTCACTATCGATATTTAGCATATAGAAATATCATCACGTATTGTAAGTAAAAAATAACATCCAAGTTAGAAGCTTTGTAGAAGGAATAGAGATACAGTGGGTTTCCGTGAATAAGTTGGAGGCGCAGGCGCAATAGAATATAAGGGAACAGCAATCTCGGGCGGAAGTTAGTTCCGCCGAGCATGCGCAATGGAAGCTCTCCTCGAGCATGCGCAATGGAAGCTCTCCTCGAGCATGCCCAATGGAAGCTCTCCTCGAGCATGCGCAATGGAAGCTCTCCTCGAGCATGCCCAATGGAAGCTCTCCTCGAGCATGCCCAATGGAAGCTCTCCTCGAGCATGCGCAATGGAAGCTCTCCTCAAGCATGCCCAATGGAAGCTCTCCTCGAGCGTGCGCAATGGAAGTGACGGTGTGCGGGCGGAAGTGGTCTCCATGTGAGACGTCTCCACACACTACCTGCCATGGAGACGCAGAGCGGGGTCTTTACATTGGGAAAGATAAGAACAATAAGGTAAAGATGCGATGTATTTATAGTAAGAATAGCGATAGGAAATATAATTGAGATGGATATCGGCATGAATTTGGGGGAACATTTATTTCTTCGGGGGGCGGAGCTTTAGGAATTGCAATTAAGCTGGTCTATTTTGTACAGGGATATATAAAGGGCATTTACCCAAAAGGTCATTACTCCTGATGAAGCCCGATAGAGACGTGCGAAACGCGTTAAGAGTCTTTTAGTTTTTATACTACTATTTTATTGTTTTTAAATGTATTCTATTGCACAATAAATATACCTTTGGTCATGGAGGTATAGTGCTTAATTTCAATTGAATTGCTACGCTAGAGGTAGAGCGCTGGATACCTTCGAAACTGGCAGCTAATTGGAGCTGACATATTATAGCATTTAATCCTTGGATCTCCTTGTGCGGAGGAAAAGTGGATCGGAGTGGCCAGCAGCTCTACAATTGGAATTATACCTACAAATGAGTTGTACGATTGCATAGTACAACTCGCTCAGGTGAGGAGCCTGAATTTATTGATTATTACATCCTCATATAATAGTGCACTATTTGTGTGCGCCTTTGTGTCTTCCCTCCCTTCTTTGTTTCCCCTTCTCTAAAGGGTTAACTGCACAAGATATATCAAGTTAGGGTTATATGATCGAGGGAGAGGAGCCGAGCTCTGACATATAGGATTATATGATAGAGGAGAGGAGTTGAGCTCTGTAATATATGGATTTTGGAGCTAGATGTTAGCGCACCAAATGGCCTTAATTTTCGTAATGACTTGTTATATATTTATTAAATAGGCACTATTTTTGATATGGATTAATATATCGTATTGTTTTTAAGAGTGATTTTAATACGTGTAGTGAAGGGTTAAAATCTAGCAACCAGTGGGAAATGACGTATCGGAAGGTGGAATAGTACGCCACACCCACCAATATATAAATAGAGTCATTCCTTCACTACACGTTATGCTGTGAACAAGGGCTAAAATTGTCTAAAGCCCGAAACGCGTTAGCATCAGGCTAGCGATATGCTTTTACCCTCTGTAACCTTTGCACAATAAAGAACGTCTTTTGTACCTGAGCTGGATCGTGATATGGGAATTCCTTTGGTTTCCTATTATGAGTGTCTGTAATATATGACTAGATGATTTGGAGCAGGATTTCTGAGTGAACAGCAGAGTAAATTCTGACCGGACTCCTTAAGTGACAGTAGGAGTCCTGCTTATCCCACCCACATACAGTGATTGACAGCTTTTCCTGCATCAGTGTGTGTACAGAGCAACGGGTCAATCAGTGTATGTGTATGGGGACATAATGTCTGTGGTCCCCATTTGGCAATAGATAATAAAATGATGGGCATAGCTGGAGTCATATTGCTCAGTCTGTCCACAGAATACACTGTAAGAAATGCTCCTGCACTGTGATCCCTGAAAACGGTACAGGTATATCATAGAATTACAGTTGAAGGGGTCTGTTTGGCACTGTAGGATTCCAAGATGTAAGTTTACTTTAGTTTTTTTCTGTTCCTACAATGGTGCAGATAAACAGAAATCACAATGCAGGTGTGGACGTAGCCCAAGTCGATCATGTGTAACACTGTCTGCTGAGCTGCTGTACCTGAGGCTGGAGTCGTATCTCTCCTGCAATTTACATCTGTAAACCCACAATAGTAAGGGCACCATAAGGAACCAAATCATTATCGGAGGGTATCAAAATGGAGTAAAACCATATAACCCTAGGGTAGATTTCAGGGCCACATGTAGAAACTTTTTAGGTCTAAAACTCACTTTTTGCCCATAGTAACCAAACAAAAAAAATGAGTTTTTGGGCCTCAACAGTTCATACATGTGGCCCAAATTTCTACCCATAACAGTGTCAGACTGGTCCTTCCTTTCTTCCTCTCTTTTTCCCTGAAAAGCACCCCCAGTCCTGTCATTCTGAGCCGTCCACTGGGGTTTTCCCTTGCTCCCCTGTGGACCAGTCCGAGTCTGGCTTAGAAGATTTATCCTAAAGTTCATGTCAATGGGCTGAAAAAACAGTCATTTCGTTGCTGTGGGTTTACAAATCACTCTACACAAAGCCAATTTAGTTTTCCCCTGTACTACCAAACCCAGAACACTGGCAGAACTGCAGGACAATGTCCACAATAAATACGGACATCGCTCGTCCCTTTGCTTGATCAATTTTGGGGAAAAGTTTCCAACATCTGTTGTACCGTATTTCTGATGGTCATAGATTAAGGTATGAGCAATTGGATGGTTTTTCAGGTACCAAAGTGGGTGGGACCCCTTTCTATTATAGTATTTTAATCTATGGTATTTTAAAAATCAATTAATAAATGAGCCACAGATTATTTTATATTCACCTGTTACTTTCTAATTATCCAAGGGGATGTATCACTATGTACTAAGGTCACTTTGCTGTTCAAGAATTTAGAAACATTGCGTGTCACTCTCACATCGGCCATATTGATCACCGCTCAGCTTTTCCAGGTTCAGATATACCTTAAAAAGTTCCGATTACAATTTTAAACTTGTTGCTCTTGGGAGATTCTCCATTTTCAGGGCTATAATTCTAGTAAAAACCGCCCATTGTTTGAGGCGGCTGCTGTGATCTGTGCCCCATTACCATCATGTTTGCATTCGCTTTTTTGATTGGAAAAAAACAACCACATAATCTGTCTAAGGACAATAATGTAGAAAGAACAGGAAGAACTGAGGCAGGTGCTGCGTCGTTCTACTTTGCAGCCGATTTCTTTGAAGTTTTGATTTGTATAAGATTAGGATAATTTATTCTGTCCAGGGGCAGATGTGAGCGGTAAGATTCCATGTACAGCGCTACAAGATATGTCACCGCCATGTCGGTCACAGGAAATTAAGTAAAATAAGGAGCAGACGAAAATATCAGAGGTTTCACCTGGAACATATGTTACCCACATGTGACGGTGAGGAGAGATGTGCACTTACCTGTCAGGACGAGTTTGGACAGTTTCAGAGACAAAGATCCAACTGCTCAAATAGAGTGTTAGCTCTTCAGTACAGAGACGAGTAAGAGCTCAGGTGCCTGCAGGCAGAGGGGATACGCAGCCGGATTATGTCAGCGACATGTGATGCTGTATAATGCACACAGCACACTGGTAATTATCACCTGCTGGATGGGGATTACCTGGAGATTTGTAACAGGAGGAGGGGGGTCCAGCGCATGGGCAAGCTCCCCCCAACAAGACATCAGATGTCACCTCCATCCAGCAGGGGGTGACACTGAACCCTTACTTTCTCCTGTTACTTCTTACACACAGACATTGGCTTTTAACATTGTGGATATGGAAACTAAAATCAGAATAATCTACTTAGAGTTATTGTATCTAAGTCTGTAATGTGTGATACTGACTGCTCAGCGGCTGTATCCAAGCTTATGTTATGTGCAATACACCCTGCTGAGCTCCTGTATCTAAGCCTGTCATGTGTGATCCTGTCTGCTGTATCTAATCTTATTCTGTGTAACACTGTCTGCTATATCTATGATTGTGATGTGTAATGCTGAGCCACTGTATCATTATCTGTGTGATACTGACTACTCAGCTACTGTATCTAATCTTATTCTTTGTAATATTGTATACTGTATCCAATCCTTATCCTGTACGGTACTGTCTGCTGAGCTTCTGTATATAATCTTAGGCTGTTATGCTGTCTGCAGTACTGCTGTATCTAAGCCCGTCATGTGTGATACTGTCTGCTGTGCTGCTGCATCTAATCTTATACTGTCTAATGTATATATGACTGACGTGTGACACTGAGCGGCACTATCTAATTTTATTCGGTGTCGTAATTAGAGATGATCGAACAGTAAAATGTTCGAGTGGAACTTTGAGAAGTAGTGGTGTTCGGTTCAAGGTTCGATTCGAACTCGAACTCCATTAAAGTCAATGGGAGAAGATGTTCGGGTTAATTTTTGAGGAGAAGCTGTAATTACCATCCATAACAGTAAACTGGATATGTGGAACAACGTAGTGAAGAAAATTTGGCTCTAAGAGTGACAGAAAAAATTGAGAGGCTAAAATACTTCATTCCTTTCAATGGCTAATTGAAAAGATGAGGACAGCTTGCAAGCAGGGACATAGCTATAGGAGGTGCAGCGGTAGCAGCTGTTATGGGGCCCTGCATCCTGAGGGAGCCCAAAAGACCCTGTGACACAAAAGAACACACCGGTATTGGAAATGGCACGTGGTAACTAACGTGGGGCCCCATTTCACTTTTTGCACCCGGGCCCAAGAACTTGAACTTACACCTCTACAGGCTGGACTAGATAAGACGGCAGTACCATTGGTGGCAGCGAGAACATGCCAATGTGGAACAATGAGGCTCCGGTTCACAAGATTAGGCAGCAGTACCATTGGTGGCAGCAAGAACATGCCAATGGGAAACATCGAGGTTCAGGATAACAGGACTTAGTACATTTGGTGGTATTACAGGTAGAGTCATTTAAAAAATAAAGATTTGGAGAGCTACAAAGAGGAGGAGTAAGAGGTGTATGCAGCGCACATCAAGGTCAGGTGTATATTTCAAAATAAATTCAGCCGTAAGACTTGTAAATCTAGCTGTTGTCAGCAGTAGAATACAATTTGGAGAAGCAACAGGCACAGGAAATACAGACATGAGATAAAGTGTAGTCTAAATGTGCATTTCACATTGTCAAAAAGACATGCTACAGTTTACTAGTCAGTGATATCGGCAACCAGGGCAACAAAATAGTCAGAGATCCATGCTTCATTCATTTTTATAAATGTCAAACGATCCACATTGTCAGGGGAAAGATGGATATGTTTGTCAGTTATCACCCCGCCAGCTGTGCTGAATGTGAGTTCCGAGATAACTCTCGCTGCTGGGCAGGATAAAACTTCTGTGGTGTGTCGAGCAAGCTCAGGCCTTTTATCCATTTTGGATATCCAGAAGTTGAATGGGTCCAGACTAAGTCCAAAAACATCGATGTTGAGCCGCAGGTAGTCATGGACCATGGTCTTAAGGTAGTCTCTGTGTGTCTGAATGCTGCCCTGTCTTGCAGGCATTGGTGAGCTAGTAAAAATCGATTGCCAGATGTCACCCACTGCCTGCTGCTGCTGTGGCTATTTGCCATTCTACTGCTGTCGCATTGCTGACGTTGTTCTACTGTTAAATTAGAATGTGAAGACACAAAAGATGTCTCGAGTTGGTCAATGAGCACTGTCTCAAAATCCTGCATTCTTCTGTCAATTTCTGTGGGTGGAAATAAATTGATCACTTTTGTCTTGTAACGTGGATCAAGGAGGGTGGCCACCCAGTAATCGCTGTTCATTTTTATTGCCTTGATGCGTGGATCATGTTGCAGGTAATGTAGCAACCAGGCACTCATGTGTGTGGTGCTGCTGGGATTTCTCAAGCCTCGGGGTTGAGGGGCACTAACCAAATCTTCCTTCTCTTCCTCCTTTTGGAAATCTGTGTCAACCTCTTACCACTGAAGGGTAATCTGCACCGGTGGTGTCCACCCCTGCCTCCTCATCCTCCTTAACTTCCTCATCCTGACCATCACTAGAGCCCTGGTTAGCCTCATGCGCTGTACTCTGTGAGCTGAACTGCAGCCCTGCACCCACCCCCGACCTGGAACCACCGCCTAAAGAACCCCTATGCAATTGCGAAACAGCTGGGCTGTCCTCCAGTGAGTAAGGCTTTGTGTCTGCCTCCTCCTCCTCCTCCATCACTGCTGGGACCTGCTGCCGCAGAGTGTCCAACGCTTGTTCCATTAAAAATATATAACCAGAACGGTCATGCTGACAAGGGTTTCGTTCTCACTGACCACTCTTCAAAACTGCCAAGGATGGTGAAGAGATCCTTCACCTGTCTCCCCTCTTTATGGGTCAACACCCCAATGTCCGCACCATTACTAGTCAAGCCATGTGACATTTCATGCTGCATAATGGCATTATGCTGCTACCACAGTCGCTGGAGCATGTGGAGGGTGAAATTTCAGCGTTTTGCTACATCAGATATCAGACGGTTGACGGGGAGGCCCAGTTCACGCTGCAACGCTGCTGTACCGAAGCAGGGTGCGATCGCTGGAAGTGTGAGCTAAGACCTCGAGCCTTCCTCAGCAGACAGTCAAGACCCTGGTAGTGCTTGAGAAATTTCTGCACAACCAGGTTCATGATGTGTGCAAGGGAAGGAATGTGCGCAAGTCTACTGATCTTAAGGGCAGTAAGGAGATTGCTCCAGTTGTCGCACACCACCTTTCCTGGCACCAGGTTCTTAGCACCCAGCCACTAGTCGGTCTGAATACACAGAGCTGTCCACAGATCTTGATCTGTGTGTTGACAGTCTCCAAGACAAATTAATTTGAGAACGGCCTGGTTTCTCTTGACACGTGATGCTACCTGTCGAGGTTCTGGATCTGTACTCTGCACCATCCCATGAGTGTGGAAGAGTGTCAGCCAAACTCACCCAGTGAGCAGTCAGTGAGATGTAATGCCCTTGATCATGCTTACTAGTCCATGTGTCTGTAGTGAGATGGACTTTGGTGGACACAGATGCAGCCAATGCGCTGGAATCTTTTCTGCAACATGAGGAGAAAAAGAAAAAAACAAGGGGGCGCACAAATAGTGTGGTAAATTAAGGTAACACAGTATTAAATAGAGAACTGGTGCTCACCTGGTGAAGTTGTGCACCTATTTTAGAAGCACAATATTCATAAGCGTATACAAGGCTCGTTTGTCCATGGCCCTTAACACGGCTGCCTTGGATCGTGGTTCCTTCAGCGGGTAGATCCTTACTGAGCTCAGTATAGAGATATAGAAAAAATGGTGGATCCGGCGCACGTGTGTATCTCTAAAGAACGCCAATGATGCAGGCGAAATTATTTAAAAGTTATCCGATTTATTTTAAAAAGCATGCAGAGGAGTTATCCTTCGCACGATTAAAAAACAACAGATAAAAACCTAACGCGTTTCGCGCTACATAAAGCGCTTCATCAATGGCTCCGCACCCCCCCCGCACCCCCGACGGGTGTTAGCGGCGAATCGCCGCTAACACCCGGCAGTTACAGCGTGAATGGGTAGCGTCACCCGCCCGCGCTGTTTAACCAGACAGACACCGCGGCAAAGATGGTCACGCCATCTGAATGAATTAAGATCGGTGCCCCGCACCGATCTTGAGGTTGATCGGCTCCTGTCACTCCCATGTCCTGGTTTGCCCCACTTTCATCCGCAGACAGGAAGTGGGGAAACCGCCATCTTGGTACAGTCTAATGCATATCCTATGCAATGCATTAGACTGTATTGACTATCGCGCCACCTAGTGGTCAAGCACCATAGGTGGCCTCAATATTAAAGTAAAAAAAATAAATAAATAAAGTTTTACAGTACAAAAAAAAGTATTAAAAGTTCAAATCACCCTCCTTTCCACATTCTACAAATAAAAATAATAAAATAATAAAAAAAGTTACACATATTTGGTTTCGCAGTGTCCGAAAAAGTCCGATCTATAAAAATATGACATCATTTATCCCGTACGCTGAACACCGTAGAAGAAAAAAAATTCCAAACGGCCAAATTGCGTTTTTTGGTCATTTTACGTCACTTAAAAAATGGAATAAAAGTGATCAAAAAAGTTGCATGCATTCCAAACTGCTAGCGATAAAAAGTACACTTCGGCTCTCAAAAAATGCACCCTCATTGACGTCCGTAGGTGTTAGTACATAAAAGTTATTGGTCGCACAAACTGGTGCCGCAGCGCAAATTTCAAAAATAGAAAAAGTTTGGAATTTTTTTACGGTACCAAAACATAACGGAAACCCTACATGTTTGGTATTGCCGTATGCAAATCAACCTGTAGAATACAGATAACACATTGAATTGACTGAAGATTGAACGCCGTAAAAGCAAAACCCCCGCAAACATAGCGAAAATACGTCTTTTTTACAATTTGTCCTACTTGGAATTTTTTTGCGGTTTCCCAGTATATTCTATAGTATAGTAAATAACACCATTAGAAAGTACATCTTGTCCAGCAAAATAAAAGCCCTCATGTGTCTATGTAGGTTGAAAAATAAGAAAGTTATGGCTCTGGGAAGGTGAGGAGGGAAAAACGAAAGTGTCAACAACAAAAAAACGCCGGGTCCTAAAGGGGTTAAAATAAATCGGATAACTTTTAAATAATTTCGCTTGCATCATTGGCGTTCTTTAGAGATACACACGTGCGCCGGATCCACCATTTTTTCGATATCGCTTTTCGGCAACATGGCAGGCCAGGGCAGGGA
Source organism: Phyllomedusa bahiana (assembly GCA_025379985.1). Lineage (NCBI taxonomy): Eukaryota > Metazoa > Chordata > Amphibia > Anura > Hylidae > Phyllomedusa > Phyllomedusa bahiana. The sequence goes on along the minus strand of JAODAL010010239.1, from coordinate 87,340 downwards.
CAGCTTTTCTTTTGAAGAAATGCCTGCTCGGCTTCTGATATTGGGGGCATGCCAGGGCCATGACGTGGCGGAACCCATCTGTGTCCACCAGGTGGAAAGGCAACATTTCCAAGGCCAACAGCCTGGCAATGCCGACAGGCTTTTGGCTTTGGGATGGTTGGGGTGAAAGCATTTCTTATGTTCCCACACCTGGTACACAGAAGGCTGTCTGCCGGACTGGCTGCTGTACGGCGTGCAGGTCACACTGGTGGAAGGGGAAGGTGTAGGCTGTGTTGCTGGTGGTGGGAATCGGCCAACAGTATCTGGGACTGGGGATGGTGCTTGCTCATGCTGCTCCGGCACATTGGCAGCAGAGGACCGCTTGGGCTTGGAAGTGGCAGAGGAGGAGGAGGAAGAAGATGCCACGGTGGTTGGAAGCCCAGGACCTGTGTGGTCTTTTTTCTCCAAGTGACTATTCCACAGCAAATCATGCTTTCCATGTATGTGCCTGTTCATGCTTGTGGTGCTTAAACTCTTTTCACTCTTTCCTCTACTGACACGTTGATGGCAAATCCGGCATATAACGTCAGTCGGCGAATCTGAGGCTTGATCGAAAAAGGCCCAGGCTTCACAGGTCCTAGACCTCTTCAACTGTGAAAACCTAGTACCGGTGTTCCTGCTGCCACCACTGACCACAGCTGGTAGAGTAATGTCAGCGGACTTGTGCTACCACCCTCTCCCTTTCTGAGCCCGACCCGCACTGACACTACCCCATCATCCTCCTCTTCCACTGATGATGCGCTCGCCAGCTGCTACTCAAAAGACCACATTGGATCCGCAATGTCATCATCATCACAGGTGACTTCCTCTTCTAAACAGTCTACATCCTCATGCTGCGGGCTAGAAACCACAGGCACTGCAAGGCATTGCTGGCCGCTCGGTATTTCTGCCGATGGACCACCTTCCTTGTCCTCCTTTGAGGGCATCAGCGATTGGGCGGACAAAATCATCCTCTTTGGCCTCTTGATCTTTTGAAATGCCTTCAGACCCCAACCGCATTGTGTGATCAAAGAGCTCTTCAGAATATGGATTATTTGGAGTGGTCTGTATATTGGGTTGTGACATTCGGCCAGTGTTTGCTTCAGGTTGGACTGATGATGTTGACGACATTTGTGGCCGTGACTGTGAGGAACAGGAGGTAAAATCACTGGATGCAGGGTCTGATAACCACTGAAGAACATATTGGCGATATTGTTCAGTAATGAGACACACAGGGAACTAAGTAAGCAATGACAGGCCTGACGGTCCTGCAACCGACGATGTGCTCGCTTGTGTGTTGTCCGGAGCACTGGAGGGAGTGCCTTGACTCGTACCTCTATCTCCACTTCCTACGCCCCTCCTTGCTCGCTTACCACCTATAGTCTCAGCATGTTCAAGAGCTAAATATTATAGCTCTGCACATGGCACAAGATATATGTAATAAAAAAGAGAGAAGTGTATATATATGTGGATCACAATAACACACTGGCATATTTTAGCATTATGTGGACTTAAAATTTGGCAAAATTACACTTTTTGGCATTGAATAAGATTTAGCAACAGGGAGAACTCTATTTCCTGGATATATAGCTGTATGACAATAACACATGGTATATTTGAAAGGTATTTTAGCCCCAAAACTGCCAAAAATGAACTTTTCTACACTCAGAATAATTTTCACCAACCAACTACTATTTGAAATACATTTCTTTGTATAGGAGATTTGAAGAAGGTGTGTTATACAATTACTGAAACCCCAAAACTGCGAAAAATGAAGTTTTTTCCACTCAGTATAATTTTCACCAATCAACCACTATCCAAGCACTTTGTATAATATATATCCATGTATATGAGAGTTAGGCGTTATGTGAGCCTGCAAATGTCGCCAAATAATAGCTTCTGGGTGTGGGAAAGATGCACCCAGCAATACCAAACTCTAACTATTGCTGTCTATGGAGAGGAAATTGCTATCTATAAAAAGTCTTGATTCCCTAAGCTTGCTGCACACCCCCTCTAATTAATTACCTAACTAATCTAAATAGCAGCTTTTCCTTTTTAAAAACGCTAATAGACAAATCTTGTGCCTGCATGCAAGCAAGCAGACAGAGAGCAGTCTGTACAGTACAGAGAGTGAGCTGAAAATGGCATTCAGAACGCAATACAGTGAAATATATATAACATGGTCATGTGAATTTAGTAACCAGTGAGAGCCCTACACCTCAGCGATGATGCTTTTGACATTTCTGTGTGCTCTGCACTGATTGAATGGCCGCCAAAAGTGCAGAAAGGCACTGAAAACTATTAAAATGTCGTGTCGAACGCCATGGCGAACTCAAACATTTACTCGAACAAACAGTAAAATGTTTAGTTCGAGAAAATCGAGATGCTCGACTGGAACTTAACTTTTCTCGAATGGTTCGCTCAACATTAGTCGTAATGTCTGCTATATCGAATCCAAGCATTATCTTGTATGATACTGTCTGCCTGTAATGGATGCGGCGCTGACAGACAAGTGGCGAAGCGCCGACCGCTGACATCCGGGTGTGGATCCACAGTGATCACCGCAGGCGAGGTGGTAGCTGGAGGACCACACCAGGGAGCAGAGTCTAAGAGGCCCCTGGTCTTCACCAGAGCCCGCCGCAAAGCGGGATGGACTTGGCTGTGGGACCCCCTGGTCGCTACCCCTGACGTGGCTACCTGCGGTGACAGCCGAGGTGCAGGACAAGAATACAGGTAGTATACAGGAACATACAGGAACATAGGAGAACATAAGCAGGGCAGGTAAAACGTACTCAGGAACACAGCAGGATACAGGAGGACTAAACGTACACATAACACCACAGGATACGGCAGGAACTGGATGGGTAACACAGCAGGTACAGACCAGGAACAGGTGCCAAGGCAGGACACAGGACAGGTGCAGAGACATCAGACATAACAGGAGACAGACAGAAGGTCAGGAGCTCAGATGACACCGAAACTGAACCAGCATCTCCAGGGTTAAGTCCAGAGATACTGGCAGGAGCTCAAGATCCTGCCAGCAAGACACAGCAACAGACTGCAATGAACTGATCCAGAGTAGAGACAAGAACTTCCTCGTATAGCCAGAGGTCAGGGGTGAAGAGGAAGGTGCACAGAACAGGAAACTAATAAATAGGCAGGAAGCTGCCGCGCGCACGCCCTGGGAGGCACAGTGCACAGACAGGACCCAGGAAGCAACAAGACTGGACAGGACAGGCAAGTACATAGCAGAACACAGGCTGCCGGGACCCCTGCACAGGGAGCCCCAGCAGAGACATGGCAGGCACGGACAGGCCGACGGCCCAATGCAGGGACCGCGGCATGAACCATGACACTGCCGAGCTGCTGTAGCTAATCTTATCCTGTATCTAAGCCAATCATGTCTGATACTGTTTGCTAAGCCACTGTATTAAAATCTATTATGTGTGATAGTCACTGCTTAGCTGATGTATCTATGCCTGTTATGTAATAATGCTGAGCCACTATATCTAAGCTCAATATGTTGTAATACTGACTACTCAGCTGCTGTATCTAAGCTTATTATGTGTGTTTCTGTGAACTGAGCGGTGTATGTTATGATGTGTGATCTTATCAGCTGAGCTGCTGTATGTAATCGTATCCTGTGTTAGGATGATTTCACACAGTGCGTTTTTTTCAGAAATGCACACTGTGTGAAAGCACTCTTATATGTCCGCTGTATTGAGGCCTGTCAGGTATAACAATGAGCTGCTGTATCTAAGTTCACTATATGTGATACTGTCAGCTAAGCCATGTATTTGATATTCTCTCATGTACTATGCTGTCTGCTAAGGCCTGGTTCACATCTGCGTCAGAGATTTGTTTTCCTGTTCAAATGACAGAGACCATGATTGAAATCCGAGGACCCAGATTACAGTTAATGGGTTCATTGGGTGCAGTAGGAATCATGTAATGGATCCGGCACTGTCATGATTTTCGTTGTTTTCGGTTCCTATGGCAGTACACAAAACCAGAAATTAGAAAGTAGTAGTGGACCTAGCCTAAATCTATCATGTGTAATACGGTCTGCTGAGCTCCAAGTATCCAAGGCTGGGTTCACATTAGAAATACATAGCGCTCAACTTTTTGGATGTCGAAAAAAGGACATTTATGGTTCATGGAGTGAAATATATATATATTTTTAAATATATACATACTCACTGCAAGAAGTTTTCACTTACAAATTAGCACAAAATCAGCTGAATTTAGGCATTCTTATGGTCCAAACTGAAACAAAGTCTCTCTCTCGTTTCTTTTTGTGGCAATACAGTAAGTTTATTAATGCAGGTTTATTTATTAATTTAAAGACAAGGACATTTAAGGTGTAAAGAGGGACAGGGGGATTTTGATCAAAAATAGGGATTCTTCTTCTGGAAGAGGAACACTGGGAATGAGTTGTAAGTTAGCCATATCCTAGTGCATCTCCAAAAATAAGAATATCATTGAAAAGTTAATTTCTGTCTGTAATTAGGTCAAATAGAAAAACCCATATGTTGTATAGATTCATTACACACAGAGAGATATATTTCAAGTGTTTGCTTCTTTTAATGTGGATGATTAAGGCTTAAAGATAATGAAAACCCAACATTCAGGATATCAGAAAATCAGAATAATGTGAAAAAGGTCAGTATTGTTGATACATGGTGTCACATGCAAAGGTTTCCTAAGCCTTTAAATGGTTCCTCAGTCTAGTGCAGTAGCTACAGCATCATGGGGAAGACTGCTGACTTGACAGTTGTACAGAAGACAGACAGTCTGTTCACAGAGTGCTGTACCAAAGCACATAAAGGGACAGTTGGAATGAAAATAGTGTGGTAGAAAAAGGTGCACAAGCAACAACAGGGATGACCGCAGCCTTGAAAGGATTGTCAAGAAAAGGCCATTCAAGAATTTAGAGTAGATTCACAAGGAGTGGACTGTGGCTGAAGTCAGTGCTTCAAGAGCCACCACACAGACATATTTGGGACATGGGCTACAACTGTTGCATTCCTGGCGTCAAGTCACTTATGACCCAGAGACACTGTCAGAAGCGTCTTATCTGGACTGTGCTCAGTGTCCAAAGTCCTGTTTTCAGATGAAAGCACATTGTGCATTTCATTTGGAAACCAAAGTCCCAGAGTCTAGAGTAAGAGAGAAGATGATACAATCCAAGGTGCTTGAGGTCCAGTGTAAAGTTTCCACAGTCAGTGATGGTTTGGGGAGCCATGTCCTCTGCTGGTGTAGGTCCACTGTGTTTTATCAAGTCCAAGGTCAGCCCAGGCATCTACCAGGACATTTTAGAGCTCTTCATGCTTTACAAGCTCTACAAGCTTTATGGAGATGCTGATGTAATTTTTCAGCAGGACTTGGCACCTGCCCACACTGTCAAAAGTAACAATGCCTGGTTTAACAACCTTGGTATCACTCTGCTGAATTGGCCAGCAAACCCACCTGACCTAAGCCCCATAGGAGTCTATGATATGAGACACCAAACCCAACAATACAGCTGAGCTGAAGGGTGATATCAAGGCAACCAGGGCTTCCATAACCCCTCAGCAGTGCCACAGGCTGATCGTCTCCATGCCACACGGCATTAATACAGTCATTCATGCAAAAGGAGCCCAACTGTATTGAGCATACACTGTACATACCTTTCACTAGGCCAACATTTCTGAATTACAGTTCATTTATTCGATTGGTCTTATACATTATTCTAATTTTCTGATATCCTGAATTTTGGGTTTTCTTTAGCTGTAAGCCAAAATCATCCTTAAAAGAAACACTTGAAATCTGTCGCTCTGTGTGTAATGAGTCTATACAATATTGAGTTTCTCTATTTTACTTGAATTACAGACATATGTTAACTTTTTGATGATATTCTAAGTTTTTGAGATACACTTCTGAACATCTTAACACCTTCTAGAAGGTACTGTAGCTGTGTAGCCATGGCTTAAAACAGACCAAAAGTAGTCAACTTGTGACTATGTTTCAACCATTCATATAGTTTGTGGGACAGAATAGAGTGCTTTATGGTACAGTTTGGTCAATGTGATAGCAGGTATTTAGATATATTTAGCCAACTTATGGCTGATTCCTAGTGTGAAAGCGGCCATAGTCTATTATATGCAATACTGCCTGGTTACCAACTGTATTTAAGGCTAGGTTCACACCACGTTTTTGCATCTTGTTGAAATATCACTTTTTTTTTCTTTTACAGGAAACAGTGATGGGAAGTGGAAACCTGGGGGCACCCTTGTAAAGTGCAAGTTTTATTAAAGAGAACAGCCGTTACATGGGATGGCACAACAGGATGTCTATCCTGTTTACACAGGCTTGCATTGCACAAAACACAGATCCATCAGGATCCTGTTTTGTAACAGGACTCAGGACAGAGTAAGAGCCTCAGTTTGACACTTAATGATTACAGTTGCTACACTGAAATCCTATGGATATGATAACAGATCATGTTGGAAAACAATACTTAAACTGATTTTTAACAGGATCTCCAAATGTGATGTGAACAGACCAGCATTCTATCCTTCAGTATTTTCAATATTTCTATACAAATTTGACCTAAAACCACTCCACATTCTCACAAAGGTCCTAAAAAAGATGAAAGAGAACCAAATCAAGCAAATGAGCCAAAAATGCTAGTCTTGGTCATTTATTGAGAAAAATGATTTGATATTATATATCTGTGAGTAGAAGAAGTGTGTGAAACTTTGCTTTTCAATATCTGGCATGACCCCTTTTGCAGCCATAACTGCCTTTCAATGTTCTGGTAACTGTTGATTAGTCCCGCACCATGTCTCAGAAAAAATTCGAGCACATTTTTCCATATAAAACAGCTTTGACTTTATCATATTGATGGTCCTTTTACAACATTTCCATTGGATAAAGATCTTGGCTTTGACTTGGCCATTTAATAACTATATTCTTCTTAACCATTTATTGGTGGAATGACTTGTGCACTTCAGCTCGTTGTCTTGCTACATATCCATATGTACTAACACTTTTCTTTAAAATTTCCTGGTAGAATTCAGTGTTCCACCAATAATGAAGGTCCCATTCATGCCCAGATACAGCAAAACAGGACCAAACCATGATACTAGCACCACCCTGTTTAGCAGATTGTATATACATGTGTGCGCTGCATTTCTAGTCATTGCATGTACGAGCATGCGCAGCAGGTAACTCTTACTCTCTGTGAAGCGCATTTGCGTTCCACGATTCGATTCTTCCTCTTGCGTTCTTCCGGTTCTCTTGCCGGGGACGCTGCAACACTTGTTGCCTTTTCAAGAGGAGCTCACTTCCTGCGCATCACATTTTATGTAAGAAAAACCTTTTCAGGTGTTCCCCATGTTGTACTTTTAATTGTTTTTACTTGCACTATAAAGAGGTTTGGTTTTCTTTCACTCCTCGCTACGACTAAGGGTGATGCATCGCCCGAAACATGTCCGCGTACCATAGGCGTAACTTTAGCGGGGTACGGAGAGGGGACTGGTCCCCCCCACTTTTTTCTGGGTGGGGGACAGTCCCCCCCACTTTTTCGCCACTTCAATAAAAAATAATCCATATGAAAGCATGAGAATACAGTAAGTGGGGAGAGTAGAGGAGGAAGAAGTTAAACCTTTGCCTCCTATATTTCTGTGCATCTTGGGGGGACAGAGAAGGTAGCATCCTCAAGTGTCAGTGCAGAGTGAGAGCAGCACTGATTAGTAGAGCAGAAATCAGCAGGGGCTGCTTCACCAATCAGAACGCTGCTCACAGTCCAGCACACTCTGTATCTGTGAAGGGATCTTTCCCTCCTTTGTATACCACTCCCCCTATGCTTAGCCCTCATCAGAGACAGAGGGAAGCTTCTGCCAAATGCCAACTAAACCAGACTACAGGAGACAGGTAAGGAGGGGACAAGGGCACTAGGCCTTGTGTGTGCATGTGAGTAGGGCATGTACTGTATATGTGAGATTTGTATATACTTTATGTACAGCCATGTGTCTAGTCATGTCACTTCTTCCCTGCACTAATGCGCCGGGGAAAATGAAAGTGAATGGGGCCGGCCTCACAGCATTTTAGAAGTGTGGACTGGCCAGCGCGTACTTCTAAAAAACCCGGCATGTAGCAGAGCACACAGTATGCCCCGCTATATTTTGTGTGAACATACCTTAAGGGTACTTTCACACGGAATATATGAATGCTGGTTACATTATACCCTATGTAAAATCAGTGTTATTGTTTAGATGACACTGATTTTACTTGAGTATTTTCAGCGCAAACTGTCAGTGCCTACAAAGAATTCTTCGAGGCATTTTCCGAACTAGCAGCACTAAAGGATAAGAGACAGAAATCTTTCTCAGGCAGTCTGGGTCGTTTGTTCATCAGAATTCTGCGTTTGCAGGCGCCAAATTTCCAACAAGCAAACGACACTGTAAGTGTCGATAAACCATAATGTGAACTCACCCTAAGTGTGTAGTGTGTTTGTGTTCTATATAAATATAAATATATATATATATATACACACAATTTCTGGGGTACCTTGTCTAATGTAATCTGTGGGGTACAGTGTGTAATGTAATAATCTCTGGGATACAGTGTAATATAATCTCTGTGGGGTACAGTGTGTAATGTAATAATCTCTGGGATACAGTGTAATATAATCTCTGTTGTACAGTGTGTTATGTAATAATTTATTGGGTACAGTGTAATTTGATCTCCGGGTTACATGAGTATGTAATCTCTGGGTACTAATAATCTCTGGGTTACAGTGAGTAATGTAATCTCTGGGGTACAGTGTAATGTAATCTCTGGGGTACAGTGAGTAATGTAATCTCTGGGGTAAGGTGTGTAATGTAGTAATCACTGGGGTACAATGAGTAATGTAATCTCATTTCTGGGATACAGTGTGTAATGTAATCTCTGTTGTACAATGTGTGATGTAATCTCTGGAGTACAGTGAGTAATGTAATCTCTGGGGTACAGTGTAATGTAATCTCTGGGGTAAAATGTGTAATGTACTAATCTCGGGTACAGTCAATAATATAATTTAATCTCTGGGATACAGTGTGTAATGTAGTAATCTCTGTTGCACAGTGTGATGTAATCTCTGGAGTACAGTGAGTAATGTAATTCATTTCTAGGGTTCAGTGTGTAATATACCGGTAATACATTTTTGGGGTATAATGAATTATATTATTTCTTGAGTACAATGTGCAATTCATTTCTAAGGTGCAGTTAGTAATGTCATTTCTGTCGCTCCAATGTGCAATATAATTAATTTCTGGGGTGCAGTGATTGATGTCATTTCTGGTATGGTATGGTATACAATAAATATTGGGGTACAGCATGTGACATAAGTGATTCCTAGGGGTTCAGTAAGATTGGGTTCTTTTATTTTCCTCATTCTGTTGTGTGTATAACAAATTTAATGGAGTAGTGATGTGGGGGATAGATGGGGGATGGCGAAATTTGATGCAGTGCACAACATTTTTTATTTCCATCTAGAGGGGGAAATATTATAGGTGCACTGGTTTGGTTCCATTGCCAGGGCTGCTTTTTAGTCCCAGTACGGCCCAGAACTTCAGTAATTAGAGTGCCACTCATAACCGTACGGAGTTCACCAAAAGTGTTTGCCATAAGGACTCCGCCCGGACCTGCTAGGGGAGCTCACAGCACTCCCTCAGACCTCCTAGCTGGGTTAGAGGGAGCCACTTCACTGCAGGGAGAAGAGGGGAAAGAAGGGAAGGTAGGGGAAGTGAAAGGGAAGGCGAATGAAGGAGTGATAGGAAGATAGGGGATGAGAGGGAAAATTGGTCCCCCCCACTTTTTGAACCAAAGTTACGCCCCTGCCGCGTACCAGTGATTTGTCTCTTGCCATGTCATATTGACATTCATTTTTGCTAATTTTTATGTATACTTCATAACATTTTATTTTACCTTATCCATGCTGACCATTTGGACTTTCTGTTTCTACAACACTTATCATTTTCATTGGATAACTAAACCTTAGGTCCTCGTTCACGTATTTTGGACGGATTTGCGACGGATGACGTCGTCAATCCGCGAGCAAATCGCTCCGAATAAGTCACAGCCTATTTTCTATTGTTCATAGAAATAGGCGCGTCGTTCACACGCGAAACTCGTTCGGATTGACCGCAGCGATGACGACGGCAATCGACGAATAACAATTGAATGTCAATTTTTCGGACGGATTCACCCTACATGATGTATGTGAATCGTCGGGAATCAGTTCAATACGTGCCAATTAGTGCACTTATTGCACTTTTTCAACTGATTCTGAGTATTTATCGAAATACGTTGTAATATGTTCTGAAATAAGCCGTGTGAACGAGGCCTTACTGTAACATACGGTATTTGTTTTTGCTCAACTTAACTTCCATCTGTAAAAAAAAGTCAATGAATAAGTTAACACACGTTATTTTAAGAAACATGTTACACTAGTGGATGCATGTGGTGTGAATCTAGACTAACACTGCTGAACTGTGTTAAAAAGATTTTCTCATTACAATGATTGGCTTTTAACATGTGGGGAAGAAAAGGTAATTGAAGACTATTACCAAATACTTTGCTTTGTTGATAGTTCTTTGGTCAGGAGGTAAAGAAGATTTTATCTCCTCTTAGAGCACACAGGATTCTCTGGTTATGACCATCTCTCCCCACCTCTCCCTGCTCTCATCTCTCATTGCTCTAAGTTACCATCACTCACTCCTATCATGATAAGCCACCTCCTGCAGAGTCTAATCTCTAGAAAAGGACTTTGAAAGCTTCTCATTTTGGCTTTCTATAACCGGAGTACTACACTTTATAAATCTCTTGCACTCATGTCAGTGTAATAGGAATAGCAGAGCTGATGTGCCAATCACTGCTATAGAGCCGCCCACAGTCTGAACAGGATGTGTACTTCTAAAGCTTGCTGGGGCTCTGCGAAACTGCATAGTGAGGGTCATCAAGGCCACTAGGAAGGAAGCTGGATCATTTCTGCCCTGGAGACATAATATAGCGATCCCTCAACATACAATGCTAATTGGTTCTGGGGTGACCATTGTATGATGGAACCATAACTCTATGGAAAACTAGTTATTGATTCAGAAGATCCAAAATGTCCCCAATATAATGCAAAATGAAGGTTAAAGAAAACTAATCCAGATACAGAGAGAGCTGCCGGAAGTTGGAAATCAATTTATATATCGAGGACAGAAGCTTCTTTGGGTCATGTATGTTATACACAATGTACAAGAAATAAGAAACTGGGTTCCTCACCTGGTGCTCAAAGGAGCTGCTTATCCTGGCACATATAAAGAGCAGTACAGGACATGTAGTACCACACTGTACTGTAGAGAGGTGCTACTAAATCGATAATCACTACATGCACCTTACTAATACAGATAGTTTCCAAGTATAATGCTCATAATTATTGATTGGATTCTCCATCAATCACATGTGCTGTAGATCAGCAGTGTCTGTGACATTGTATGGTGAGTGTGGTTTCAAGATACAATGCCCCAGGAAAGACCATTTTATAGTGAGAATATTGGATCCTGAGACTACTTTAACTTCAGTGACCACTGAAGAGATGCAGAACACGGCCTTACCTCATTGCCAGCAGCAGGTGGCAGCAACAGTGCAGAGAACTGGGGACGTTCGCAGCACAAGAAAATCATTTAACTTCTGAAGGACTCACATTTTTTTTTGTTTTACCCCTCCACATGGAAGCAATTTTTTTTTTTATAATAAAAGTGAATTGTTTTGTGCAATATTTTGAGAAAGTGGAGGGTCAACCTTATGTTGGATGGTGCCCTGTATGGTTCCTTTTGTTAGTGCTCCCATATAGTTTACTGTCATACACTGTACAAATAGAATATGATAGAGGACAGAAGCTGAGCTCTGATATATAGGTACATATGATTTGGAGCAGGATTTCTGATTAAAAATCTGAGTAAATCCCCACAGGACTCCCTATCCTGTTCCTGACAGATGGTCATAATTTTTTGGCTCTTCTTTTTTTTTTCCTCCCTGCCTTCCAAGAGCCATGACTTTTTGTAGTTTTCCATCTACATATGAGGGCTTGTTTTTTGTGAGACAAGATATACTTTTTAAACCTTGCCGTACCATAGAATGTACTGGGAAACCGAGAAAAAGTCTAAGTTGGATGAAATATAAAAGAAAAGGTACTTGCGCGATTTTTGCTGGGGTTTTTCTTTTATGGTGTCCACTCCTCAGTATAAATTATGTGTCATTTATATTCTGCAGGTCGGTACAATTCCGGTGATACTAAATATGTAAGGTCTTCATTGTTTTAGTACTTTACAAAAATAATAAAACTATTTTTCAAAATTTTTTGTCTTTCGACCTATGGACTTGAGTGAGGGCTCATTTTTTGCAGGTTTAAGTTTAGTTTTTGTTTGTACTGTTATGGGTTACACGCAAATTTTAGATCACTTTTTAGTCCAATTTTCTGGGGACGTGAAATGACCACCAAAAAACACCAATTTTGGTGTTTGGATTTTTTTTCTTCTACATTGTCAGCATATAGGATAAATTATGTTATATTATAATATATAAGATTTTAATGGATGTGATGATACCAATTATGTGTAACTTTTTATTTGTAAAATGGCAAAAGGGGTGGGAGGAGGTTATTTTTTTATACTTTTAATTGATACAAGCAGTTCCCCTTGGGTACTTGACCACTTGGGGGCTTGATTGCTTGTACAGCCATTAGCATTATATAGATAATGCAGAATGGTGTACCAAGATGGCGGCTCCTATTACATCCTGCCTGAGGCAGAAAGTAATAGAAGTGTTAACATGGTAGCTATGAAAGCATTCACTAGGCATCCAGCTACCACGGTAACTGACTCTCAAGAAGGGGGAAAGGGAAGGGAAGGCAGCTATTCATTTAGGGCCACATGTATAAAAACTTTCTAGGTCTATGACTTTGTCTGTTGCCCATAGCAATCAATCAGAGCTCCCCTTTCATTTCATATAGTGCTCTGGAAAAATGAAAGGGGAGCTCTGATTGGTTGCTATGGGCAACAAAGAAAGTCTTAGACCTAGAAAGTTTTCATTCATGTGGCCCTAAACGAATAGCCGCCTTCCCTTTCCCCCTTCTTGTGAGTCGGTTACCATGGTAGCTGGATGCCTAGTGAATGCTTTCATAGCTACCATGTTCACTTAGGCAGGAAGTAATAGAACCGCCATCTTGGTACACCATTCTGCATTATGACTGTCTAGGTCTAAGACTTTCTTTGTTTTACAATCAATCAGAGCTCCCCTTCATATAGTGCTCTGGAAAACTCTGATTGGTTGCTATGGAAAACAAAGAAAGTCTTAGACCTAGACAGTTTTCATACATGTCCCCCATAGTCTCCAGAGAGTCTAAATAGTTAAAACAGCAGAGATAGGAGCCGGCTCTGATCCCTGCTGTTTGTGGTCGGTGTCAGCTGTAACAATCAACAGCATCTGCCGCCTATAGAGTGGACTCAGCACATGAGCTCTCTCCATAACTTCTTTCCGGCATGATGACCTATCCATACATCATATATTGGTAAGTGACAGGTTACATGACAAAAATCCTGCTAACCTGACCCACATACAAAGATTGACAACTTTCCCTGCATCAGTGTGTGCACAGAGCAAACTGTCAGTCACCGGATTCAGGCAGGGAAAGCAGATCTTTTCATTATAGACAAAACATAATTGAAATAAACTAATAATGCATTATCAGTTGTACTGTTCATGTCTTTTCTGGAACGCATCAGGGCACATTTACTAATACTGTGGTATAATTTTTTGATACCAATGATTTTGGTCACTTTTTATTCAAATTTTTTGGGAGGCAAATTGACAAAAGCACGCTATAGTTTTGGAGCTGGGTATTTTTTAGGGCCTTCCTTGTGCAAAATGATTAAAGTTTTAGACTAATAGAATCTTTTTAAGAAAATTAAATTTGTCTTTTTTTTATTTGTAAAATTGGAAAAAAAGGGTGTTTTAAACACAGATTTCACACATTGGTGTGGATAAAATTTGCAGTGAAAATCCACGTAATTTCCAATAAAGCATTTAAAAATCTGAAATTAACTTTCTCTTCTATGAGTGAATAGGGATGATTACATCTTCAATTCACTAACATTATACTGTTCTGAGGAGCACATTCTGCAACCGAAATTCCACATCTATGATGGGATTCTACAGGTGGTTAATTTTTTTTTTTGAAGAATGCCACCAAAATGAATGGAAAACATAAAAGGATGGACTTATACTACTTCTGTCTGCTGGATCCACTTGTGGCCTAAGCTAAAAGAGAAGCAGTGTCATTTCCCCAAAAATAGCTGTAAGAGAAACCACCCTTACTATATATGAGTTTGTTTCTCTTAGGTCATGTTCACATGGCGTCTTGCGGCGTGTACCGTATGCGCTGCAGTATGTCAGGTGTTTTAGAAGTACGCGGTGGCCAGAGCGTTCTTCTAAAGAGTGTGGGGGTGGGGTTGTAAGGGGTCAGCCCCATTCACTTCTATTACCCAAGCGCATGTCACTTCTCTCTCCTGGCGTACAATACGTACACATTGTACGCCAGGAAAGACAGATGTAATTCATAGCTCTCCATGAGAGCTATGAATTACAGTAATTGCGGGGCACAGTTCTGGTTTATTGGAGCACAAATGCGTGCCGAAATGCACCCTGCAATTACGCCGTGTGAACATACCCTTAGAGTAGGGTCCCTTCCAGACCATGATACTACTATGAAAAAATTTAAGGGATCCTCTATTGGATAACCACCTTATATCTACTGTCATACTAGTCATAACAATCTCCCCACCCAGTACATGTAGTCATGTATGGAAATTTTGAGTAGATAAATGAGATAGCGGCAGTGTGATACTGGAGCCTGTAATGGAATGGGTAATGTACCAGGGATTGCTGGGCTTGTTGCCTCTAAATTGAAGAATTGGCTAGTTAAAGACACAATGTTGAATGATCCAGTTATGAAATCAGTCATCATATTCCACACGCTGGAGTCAATCAGCCGTTACTTCCTGTGCTATCAACCGGTCCATTCTTACTATTGAGCCTCCCACCATATTTCTCCCTCTAGACTCAACCAGGCAATTCCGCATTTCTTGCTGTGGAGTCAACCATTCCATTTCTTATTATGGAGTCAATTAGCTTGTTCTTCATTTGAATATCAATGAGGAAAAATCTGGAGGTTATCACTTAAAGGAATAGACTTTTCGTGGCCCCGGGGATGGTGGGTGCAGTAAGGGCATGGTGAGACATTAAATCAGCCTGTTTGCAAACAAAGTCCTGAATGAAACTAATAATGCCACTGTGAGGAGCAAGAACTGCTTAAAGGGGTGGCCCTGTGAAAAGAAAATATCTATTCTATTGTAGACCAAAAAAAAAAAGGGGCGCGGCATACGCTCAATTCACTTACAATAAGCATGAAGGACAAAAACCCAGAAGTCCAGAGGAGCAGATCGCTGGGAGTGACAGCAGTGGGGGACAGTTTGGGAAGTAGCATTTTTTCATTTTTAGACCACTTTAGCTCCAATAATATATATATTTTTTTTACTGAACAAACCGTTAATACTGCAGCGTGTCCATTGGTAGAGAATATAGCATATACTTATGTGTGACTCTCAAAAGGTGAGTATAACTGACACCACTGTTGCCCTATATCTTGTTACCTTAAGATCCTGGTTCATAACAAATGGAAAGCATTAAAGGGATCCAAAATTGTAAGTAATTAAGGTTTCTTTCATCTCCTGAGAAGCTGGTCACTTGGCTGCTTCTCCTGTTGAGTGCCTGAGTCTTCTCTGTTTACCTTTCTCTTCTATTATTTGCCACAGAGTGAAGGATAATGCCAGCAATGTCACACTGTGTATTACTTGGAAAGATTTTGGTCACGCACACCTAGTAAGGGAGATTAATGGGTGCTCTGTGGAGAGGGGTTGGCTAAACCCTATGTAGCAAATAAATAGAAAATTCTACAGCACTCCAATGTGATGCTAACAAGGCAGTTTTATTAGAAAAATTATATTACAGAAGAAAGGATTAGAAATCTAAAGAAATCCTGAATACTGTACAAGATTCATTACAACAAATATCTGACATCTTGATGTTTGTTGTAATGAATCTTGTATAGTAATCTGGACCTTTATAGATTTCAAATCCTTTCTTCTGTAATATAATTTTTCTAATAAAACTACCCAATTAGCATCACATTGGAGTGCCTTGGAATTTTCTATTTATTTACACTGTGTATTACAGCCAGCACCTATTATACTTGGCTTCATGGTCTATATACATAGACACTGTGGAGGACATGTCTGAAAACTTTCTTGTTGCCCATAGCAACCAATCAGCATTCCCCTTTCATTTCATATAGAGCTCTGAAAAAATGAAAGGGGCGCTCTGATTGGTTGCTATGGGCAACAAGGAAAGTCTTAGACCAAGACAGTTTTCAGACATGTCCCCCTGTATTTCCAGATATGGCTTCATAGTCCCTAAGAGAAACAAGCCTCAGGCTGAAGGACAGAAAACTTACCCGCCAATGAAATGAATAGAAGCCCTGAGAGGGCTATCCCATGATGATTCTAACTTTTTGAGGATTGCCTTCTGTACCAGGTTGTTACTAGAGGAGAAACAAATAGGAGGGTGAAAGGCATTAGAAGAGGGAAAATTGTCACCTGACTCTGAAGCTCTTTTGTTAAAATGAAAATAGAAAACTTAAGAAATAACTATGTGCAAGAAACGATTCCCATACTATATACTGTAAGACTCCACTCACATTTTGGCCACCATCTTGGTTCGGCCCGGGGGTCATTCAGCTCGCAGGATCGCCGTCCTTGGTAAGACAGATGGCACACTGACACAGGTCTTCCGTTTAACACTGGCCTCAACCAGCTTTATTGAGGCACAGTATATAGCAGAAAAACATAAATCAAAACCTCGGCCGTCTGGCCACTAACTATACATGTGTAAAGAGTCCCTCTCTCACATGTGAACAGGACCTAACGTCCAGTCTCACCAAACCACTTTCTCCCAGTCTCCCACTGGGTCCCGGCTTCTTCCAAGCCTCTGGGGGCCAGAGCCTCTGTCTCCAGCTCCAGTGCTGCTCCAGGTTCTGGCAGCAACCACGCCCCCTGATCTCCTGTAGTAGGAGGCCTTTAATAGGTGCTCCAGATGCACCCAATACCTGGGCTGGAACCAGAAGACCTGGAATGTGGGAACATGGGGAGTAGACACCCACCCGACACATTGTCTACTCCCAATAAGAGCCGACCCCAAGAACGGCTGAAAAGCCAAACTAACGATACACCTTTGCCAGCCACTTAGTGTGGCTGACAATACATATGACTGGCTCCTATTCCACCAAGGCCACATCTCCTTGGTGGCATGTCGCATATACCACTCTGGTATATCTCCACCTAGTGGCAGAAACAGGCAACTACATGTAGCCGGTCCGCCACAATACATAGACCCTGGTCTGGCCACAACTACGGCACCTGTAACAACACTAAACCAATACGAACTATGGGTGACATGTATTAATATGCCTGTTTTCTGGCAGCAATTTAATGTTTTTGGGGTGCTAGTTTGAGTTTACATATAAGTTATTGTGAAAGTTTTGGTTTGCAGTATGAACATGACCAAATATTTTTTATAGTTTTTTCCTATTTATTACAGTTATGTGTCTCCCTTTTTTTGGAAAGCAATGTTGCTACAATAATGTGTTTGTTATATTTGTTTTTAGTAAAAGTTTTTTTTTTTCGGGTGGTGGGGTTGCAATTGAACTAAGGGAGAAATATTTGCCTTTTTTTTTTAAACCTAGGAATGTCTTGGCACACACCTGTAGACTCATGTATGCTAATACATGACATACTGGACCACATGTCTAGGTCTAAAATTCACTTTGTTACCCATAGCAACCAATCAGAGCGCCCCTTTCATTTCATATAGTGCTCTGGAGAAATGAAAGGGGCGCTCTGATTGGTTTTCATACATGTGGCCCACGGCTGCCAAGGCAAATAGGATCATGGGGTGCATTAGAAGGGGCATAGAGGCACATGATGAGAACATTATTCTCCCATTATACAAGTCACTGGTTAGACCACACATGGAATATTGTGTACAGTTTTGGGCACCAGTGCACAGGAAAGACATTGTAGAGCTTGAACAGGTACAAAGGCGGGCAACAAAAATAATAAAAGGACTGGGTGGACTACAGTACCCAGAAAGATTAGCAAGATTAGGGTTATTTAGTTTAGAGAAAAGACGGCTTCGGGGGGACATAATAAATATGTTTAAATACATCAAAGGTCAATATAGAGATCTCTCCCAAGATTTATTTATACCCAGGACTGTATCTAGAACAAGGGGGCATCCTCTACATCTTGAGGAACGAAAGTTTCTACATAAACATAGAAAGGGATTCTTTACTGTAAGAGCAGTGAGACTATGGAACTCTCTGCCAGAGGAACTTGTCATGGTGAATTCACTAACAGAGTTCAAAAAGGGTTTGGATGCATTTCTGGAGCGTAATAATATAACAAGTTATAGTGTCTAGGATTCAGGAGAGGGGTCATTGATCCAGGGATTTTTCCGATTGTCAGATTGGAGTCGGGAAGGAATTTTTCCCTAAAAAGAGGACAATTGGCTTATACCTCATTGGGGTTTTTTGCCTTCCTCTGAATCAACACCTTAGCACAACAGGCTGAACTGGATGGGCGTCTCATCTTTTTTCGGCCTTACAAACTATGAAACTATGAAACTATAAAACTATGAAACTGTGTCAGTATGTCAGTATGACCCAGGCTGCTGCTAGATTCACACACCCTGACAACAGGTTTACTATACAGACAACCCTGGGGCTATTCGTTGTCCCAAGGACAACTGCATTTGCAGAATGACTGCTGTAGCAGGCCGGCTGGCAGTTATCCCTCAACACCTCCACCTATCACCCCATCGCCTACCCATCTCCCTCTATGTGTCCATGGGTAGTTTGGACAGAGGGGGGAGCACAGGTAGGGAAGTGCTGGTATAAATTAAAATCAAAGCGGATTGTGTTGTGGTAATTTGTGGTTGCATTCTTGTGGGATATTCAGGGCTGTATGTAGTAGCGTTCTTGGTAATGTTGGTCTTGGTACTATTTAGCTTAGTTTGTTAGTCGTATGTTGGTGATATGTATGGTGATGCCTATTATTTAGAGGTAATGGTAAAAGTTTCTGGCTAGGAGAGCGGCTGGCAGGGAGACCCATCCCAACATTTGCTAATGGGGCTCAGAGTTCTGTAGTGATGCCCCTGGCTGACTATAGATATTCCACCTGCTCCATCAGGTTAGCAGGGAATTCCCTTTGATTTTGCTGCAGCAGTTGTGGTGGTGGGAGCCCCAAAATACCTCTACTTATGCTCTGTTTTTCGACCTGCTGATTTAGGAGCACTAGCTGGGGAGCATTCACAGACTTTCCAGACAAATCTAGATGTAACTTTAAAACAAAATTATTATTTTTTTTGTAAAATACGAAACAAACTTGTCAATTGGCGCAGTATTTGGTCCATCTTGGCTGGAGGCTGGCCAGATTCCTGGAAATCCTGGCGGAGGCTTGCTAAACTTGTCCCCAGCTACACTTGAGCCAGGACCTCCTTTTCCTGGGGGGTGATGTTCTCCAGTATTAGTGTTACAATTTCTTCCTCTTGAGTCTGTGAGAAGAAAATGGGATGATGCTCCTGATTACACCTGATTTTTGAACAAAATGTTCAAAGCTGGTTAATCCTTCAATATTTGGCAAAGATGTACCAATCTTGATGCCTACAACCCAAGTTGTCCTTATTTATGTAAACTTTCTTTACTTGTTGAAGGCCAAGCAGTAGAGTCCGGCTGCTGGAAGGATGCCTTTTTTGGAGGTGCCTGTAGAGGTTGCGCTCCTTGCTTAAGCCTCCTCCTCGTCAGTGTCACTGTCCATTTCTTGTGCTAGCCCTGGGAAAGTAATTGTCATTGTCATGTAAAATCTTTTTTTCTCATTCAAGTGCTTTTATTTAAGAAACTCGTGAAACATACAGGAGAAAAAACTCTTCACAGAGGTTCCATAATATATCAATTAAGTGGTACATTGGCAAAGGACATGATAGCATAATTCCCGAGCAGCAACCCAAGAAGGTTCAGACAATGACATCCGCAGCCCAGTTGGTGGAGGCATTCAAGGGGGAGCATGCCTGAGATTCACTCTGCAGAGCTGGAGGAGCAGATCGGGGGAGGGGTGAGGCCCCGGCGGCACCCCTCGAGGTCACCGGGAGATCCGCTCCATGCTCCAGCTGCTCAGTCAGTCCCTGGCGTGGTGCTGTGACCGAGGGTAGGTGTCGGGCTCCTGACCCGCACTGACCTGACAGTGTCGTCTCGGCGGCATCGCTCCGTGGCAGGTGAGGCTCCATGTCGCGCGGTGTCTGCGGCGGGGATCCACGCCGGGATCCACGCAGGTCCGGGGCTGCAGCTAATTACTAAAAACGTTCATGAAACTGAGTTTTCTGTCCACTGCCTGTCAAAAGCAGCTGAAAAAAGTCCGTTTTTTGGCGCTTTTTTTGTTTTTTGAAGTGGTTTTTGGAGCGTCTTTGCTCTGCTTTCTAATGTATGCACAAATTAAGCCATTGGATGTAAACTACACCCTACAGGTGGAGTTAGCATGTTAAGTAGTCACTTCCTTTAGATCACTGTAGCCATTGTGAGCACATTGTCCTTTGTGTGCTGCTGCGTGCTACTACTTTATTAAATTTTGCACCAGATTCTTGCACCAAAATCCACAAAAACCCACATTATCTTTCCATACAGCAAGATAACTGTATTAGCGTCAAAATCTGTAAAAAAAAAAGGACTTTAGCGGCAAAATCCCCCAAAAAAAGCATTATTGCACCAAATTCCGTAAAAAAACCCTATTTTTAGTGTCAGAAGCAAGATCACTTTATTAGCGGCAAAATCTGTAAAGATACGGATTTTAGCACCAAAATCCGTAAAAAAAAGAACTAACCTGGCGCCGAAATCCATAAAAAACGTATTTTTTTTGCGTCAAAAGCTAGATCGCTTTATTAGCGCCAAAATCTGTAAATATACAGATTTTAGCCCCAAAATACATAAAAAAAACGGATTTTGGCGCCGAAATCCGTAAAAAACGTATTTTTTGCGTCGGAGGCGAGATAACTTTATTAGCGCCAAAATATGTTAAGAAAAGGATTTTAGCACCAAAATCCGTAAAAAAAAAGGATTCTGGCGCCAAAATCCGTAAAAAAATTATTTTTTGGCGTCGGAGGCGAGATAACTTTATTAGCGCCAAAATATGTTAAGAAAAGGATTTTAGCACCAAAATCCGTAAAAAAAAAAGGATTCTGGCGCCAAAATCCGTAAAAAAACTTATTTTTGGCGTCGGAAGTGAGATAACTTTATTAGCACCAAAATATGTTAAGAAAAGGATTTTAGCACCGAAATTCCGTAAAAAAAGGATTCTGGCGCCAAAAATCCGCAAAAAATGTATTTTTTGCGTCGGAAGGCGAGATAACTTTATTAGCGCAAAATAT
Source organism: Phyllomedusa bahiana (assembly GCA_025379985.1). Classification (NCBI taxonomy): domain Eukaryota; kingdom Metazoa; phylum Chordata; class Amphibia; order Anura; family Hylidae; genus Phyllomedusa; species Phyllomedusa bahiana. Next base: position 65,722 of record JAODAL010010239.1, on the reverse strand, counting down.
GTTAAGAAAAGGATTTTAGCACCAAAATCCGTAAAAAAAACGAATTCTGGCGCCAAAATCCGTAAAAAATGTATTTTTTTGCGTCGGAGGCGAGATAACTTTATTAGCGTCAAAATATGTTTAGAAAAGGATTTTAGCACCAAAATCCGTTAAAAAAAAAAAACGGTTTCTGGTGCCAAAATCCATAAAAAAACGTATTCTTGGCGTCGGAGGCGAGATAACTTTATTAGCACCAAAATATGTTAAGAAAAGGATTTTAGCACCAAAATCCGTAAAAAAATTAATTCTGGCACCAAAATCCATAAAAAAAACGTATTTTTGGCGTCGGAAGCAAGATAACTTTTAGCGCCAAAATATGTTAAGAAAAGGATTTTAGCACCAAAATCCGCAAAAAAATGGATTCTGACACTAAAATCCATAAAAGACGTATTTTTTGCGAAAAATATATGAATTGCGCAAAAATCGTTAGCGGTCAAAGCATGATCATTTTATTACAAAAGGTACAAAAAAGGACACAACAGTCACTTGTATGCAGATTAGATAAGATATAACCTTTATTACACCCACTATAGGTGGGACTTGGGTCTCCTGGGAGGGTTTTTATTGAAAAATTGCGGCAAAAAACGCTGCAAAAACGCGCCAAAAAACGCGCCGAAAGACGTCCGCCGCTTTCCATAGACTCCTGTAGTAAATTTTCTGCCCTGTTCTGGCGCTCTTTAGAGCATGTTGCAAAATACGACCAGTAAAAAAAACGAGCAGAAAAAAGCAGCTCAGTGGAGAAGACAGCAGGACGTTTTTACATTAGAGTCTATGGGAGATGATTACAGTCGTTTTTCCAGCGTTTTTAGAAAACGAAAAACGCTGAAAAAACAGACGTTTTTCTGTGCAGTGTAGACATTGCCTTAATTTTTGAATACATTAAAAAGCAGAGCAAAGAAGCTCCAAAAAACGCTCCAAAAAACGAAAAACGCACCAAAAAAACTGACGTTTTTTCAGCTGCTTTTGACAGGCAGTGGACAGAAAACTCAGTTTCATGAACGTTTTTAGTAATTCGTTTTCAGGTTGTTTTTTGTCCACTGCAGTGTAGACATAGCCTAAGCCTTTTACTTCTTACACCAGAACTTAAAAAAAAGCTACAGTGATGGACTTTACCCACCACCAGGATATCGGAGGTGACCAGACTAGGGTACCTTAAAAGAGACTCCCCTCCAAAGGAGAGATGCCCTAGATATGCCCAGTCTTTCACACTCCAGATAATGTACGTCTTCCAGGTAATCTAGGATGTTCCTACAAACCTTATCCCATTGAAAAGGATTATTTGAAGGATTATTGACACAAAAAATTATGTATACCAGATATGAAACATGACCACTATGCTAAGAATAAAGAACAACGGTTCATACCACATAGTCTTCTGTATGCTCTATAGGCCCACTCAAAAAACACAATCCAACTCTCAGATCCTGACTCTCAGATACGACCCTATTGTCAAGGAACTTTCTTGACAGGGTCCTTATGTCCAACATCCTCAAACCCGACAGAAAACCTTCAGAACCAGGGTAGCATAAACCAAAAGATTTCTATGTTGTGTATGGATAAACTTCACTTGTCCCCCTGTCACCCATTTCTGGAAGAAAAGGCCAAGACTATCCTCAAGAGGAGACTATCCCCAAAAGAGCACCTTGTTTCCAAAGGTCTGCTCCTTGCGCGGTATGTTACCTCTCTCTTAACTAGATTCCCCATAAGATTTGGAAAAACAGACACTACATCTGCAGCCAGAGGGATTCTGGCAAAATGCATATGCTGTCCAGGTATATAAACAATTGGGAGAGGGAAAGTTTTTATCAGGTGCACCCTTTCTCTCAGAGTCATCCCCTACACTGATCCACCTTGTGAGTGGCACTGTTTAGTCTGCCCTCCCAGTTTTTTTGTGAGGTAATCCCTTTGGCCAAATTCAATGCCCAGGAGTTTGACATAAACTTGGGGTTCAAGGAGGGTGTATTGAAAACAAATTCTCCCTCTCCAAACCAGATACTTTTGTACTTTTACCCATTGATCTTGGATCCAGATACCTCCAAGTAGCAGTCCACCTCTGACATCACCCATATTGACTCCTCTCCTGAGGAGACAAACACAGACATTGTTAACATACACCACCTCAGGAAGGCTGACAGGTCTATCAACATGCATACAAACACATAAAAGCAAAGGACTTAAGGGAAAACCCTGACAAACACCTGGGCCCACCTCAAAAGGGTGGCCTAACCAACCATTTGCAAGTCAAAAACTCTCAGCTCCTGCACACAAGGTCTTTAGCCAGTGGACAAACATTCCCGGCAGACCAGGTCTCAGAAGAGTGAACCAGAGATACTCATGGCAAACCCAATGCCTTTGACTGATCCAGAGACAGTGTGGAACCCATCTTATGGCCTGCCCTGCCCTTTGACCTCCCTGACACCAAGGACTGCACTAAACATGTTGTGGTCAGGAACAGAGCACTGCTAGGCCCCCAAAAGAAGCCAGAGTGCAAATACCACCAGCCAGTTAAAAGGCACTTTTGATAGAATCTTTCTGTCCACATTGAGGAGTGCTATTGGATGCCAGTTCTCAATGTGAAATGGATCTTTACCCTTTGACAGAATGATCAGGGCTGACCTCCTCATTGACATTGGCACAGCACCTGAGGAGACATTAATTTAAAACCTCAGTAAAGTGGGGAACTAAAGAGTCCTTAAAAGGTCTTCTAAAATAGGTTTAGCTCTGGAGCACATATTGTTGCCCTGTGTTGGCTAATAAAACAGGAATGCTAATAGGTATGTGAACAGGTTATGATTTGGGCAAATGTAGTGTTACTGACATCCAGATCACAGTCCACATCAATGTTTGCATCCTTTCTGGCTTCATCTTTCATTTTTTAATTCTCATTCTCCTCTGTACTTTGGTGGGGAACATTCCTCTTAGAGACATTACATGACCATGGTGGCTAATTGCTGTCATGAAAAGTGACACTACTAAACTGTTGCCCACCAGCACTAAATCAGGTAAGCGCTTTCCAAAGACAGTGTAAATGCATAGTGCTGTCCGTAGTAACAGTATGGTTTTTATATTGTAGTAGTTCATGTCTCTTATCTTCAGGACATGAATTTTCATACATCAGCAAAGAGGTGTCCCACACAATTTCCCTACACATATGACAATTTAAAACAAAGTCTGGTTTCTGTAGTAAAGACCTGTAGATAACTTAACATCCGTGGTAAATGGCAGTGATTGAAATCATCATGACAGAACTGGCTTAATCACCCATAGCAACAAATAACAGCATAGCTTTCATGTTTAAGAGCCAAATGTAAAATGTGCTGACCTAGTGCGACATAAGATGGTGACATCGGAGCAAGAAAAAGCAAGAGCAGGCTCTGTGGCGACAGTGCAGCAAAACTTTCTGAATACAATTTGATAAATGTGTGCTGCATAGAAACTGCATCTTGTGTTGGGTGAAGCAATTGGAAACCTCTGGGTGTTTAGGTGAAGAGAAAAGTCTGGGCCACCCAAAGACTTCAGAAAATATAATGGACAGGATCCGAGCAATGAACTAGTGTAATCCTTAAAAGTCGACTGGGCCAACTGGTATGGAACTACAGATGCCACAAACCACAATATGGCGGATTTTATTAAAAAAAAGTCTATGTTGCAAAATATACAGAACATATCTTCTTCAGGAGCTGAAACCAGACAACAGATCGAAATGCTGTGAATTTTGCACCGACCTGCAAAGCCAATTGTAAGAAGATGATTGTGCTGACCGGCTGGTGTTCAGCTATGAAGTGACCTTTTACCACAGTGGGTAGGTCAATTCCCACAACATTAGAATTTGGGGTTCAGAAAAACCATGAGCCATTATCAATCACATAAGGGACTTTACGCCTGCTCAATACACAGATCAGACTACTTTGGTAAAGTCTAGGTTTCCTTCATTTTTGCCAAGGATACTGTAACTGGACGCTTCTACCTTGAATTGTTAAAGAAATGACTCATGCCACAGATAGAGGAAGACCTGCCACACGTAGTTGATAAGCAAGATGGTCACCACATTTCCATCTGCAAATTCAAGGATACGTAAATGAAACTATCCTGGAATGTCAAATAGGCCACTCCAGAAAAATATTCACCAATGCCGCGCTGACTTCCACGATTGCCAAATCTAAAAGTCTGCAGTCTCTTTCTGTGGTTGTGACATCAAGGACTTGTTATCTAGCCGCCCCCCCCCCCCCCCACACCATAATCTGAACGACCTAAAAACACATCACTGAAACAGTGAAGTCCATATTGGAGGAGATGCTGGGACGTATCTGGACAGAAGGAGACTACAGGCTAGATATCTGTTGTGTCACCAATGGAAATCACTTTGTACATTTGTAGTACCTAGATACACCTTTGATACATTTGTGTTATGTTCTCTCAATTCTGAATACCGAGGCTAGTATTTTACGCCATTCTTTTTGAATCACCCTGTTCTAGCGAGCCAGTGCACATAGTGACAACATAGGCGGCAGAGCAATCAATTGAATATTACACAATGACGAGCATTTAGAAATAGACAGTTTGGTACAATATACAGCAATTTTTTCTATAAAACACATAAATCCACTTCTGTATTTTATATTCGAACTCAGATATTTTAACATTTTTTGTTCAACCCCTTTCTGCCGCAGCCACTTTTGACCTCCCTGACAGAGCCCCATTTGTTAAATCTGAAGTGTCACCTTATGTGGGAATAACTTTTTGATACTTTTACTTATCCATGTAATTCAGAGATTATTTTCTCAGGACACATTGTGCTTTGAGTTAGTAACAAATTTTGGTCCATACAATCCTTCTTTATTTGTGAAAAATATCATCTTTCCAGAGATTTGGAAAAACTTGCCATTTTCAAGGTTCAAAAATTTCTGCGTGTAAGACAGATCATTATTCCACACAACATAGTTTAGAACTAGCATCTACCATATCTCTACTGTAGGATGGCATCATTTTTAAATGTCAATTTTTTTATGACATTAGGGGGCTTAGAAACTTAATAGTAATTTTTCAAATTTTTAAGAAAATTTGCAACATTGATTTTTTTTAGGGACCAGACCAAGTCTGACATGGTTTTGAGAGGCCTGTATGTCTCCATCTTAGAAACTACACCCCTTAAAGTATTCAAAACCCCATTTTGGAAGTTTATTAACCCATAAAGTGTTTCACAGAAATTAAAGAAAAGTGGAGATGAAATTTAGCAGTTTTTCAATTTTTATTCATTATTCACTGGAACATGATAGATGTGACTAAGGAAATGCAACTCAAAATCGATTCCCCCAATTCTGCCATTTTTAGAGATATCCCATATGAGGTGCGCTATTTGGCTCAATCACATCCTTCAGAATAGCAGTAGCACCTACTGGAATTTGGGGCCTTATTTTCATTACGATTTTCTTTAGGCGCCATTACAATTTTGCAGACACCCTAAGATGCTAAAACTTAATAAACACCCCTAAAAAGACCCCATATTGGAAACTACACGCCTTAAGAAATATATCCAGGGGTGTAGTGAGTATATTGAAACCACAGGTCTTTCACAAATTTTTTTAGCATTAGGCTGTGACATTTTTTTTCCAACAATTTGCAATTTTAGCTGAAAATGTTTCACTTTTACAAGGAATCCTTCGAAAAAAAGCATCACAAAATTTGTTACACAATTTCTTCCAAATTCGGCAATACCCTATGTGTGGGTGTAAACTGCTATTTGGGCGCACAGGGGAGGGAGCGCTATTTGGCTTTTGGAACGCAGATTTTGGTGGGTGCCATGTTGCATTTACAAAGCCCCCAAAGTACCAGAAAAGGTCAAACCTTTTTAGAAGTTGCCCCATTCTGGATTCAGCATCCCTCATGAATCTCATCTAGGGGTATATTTTGCATCTTGGATGTACAGGTGTGCCATAATTTTTTTTAGCTCTGGGCCATGAAAATGAGGGGAAATAAACTACTATGCGGGTCAGTATAATTGCAACGATATAAATTTTATGTAGTTTTTAATGTTTTATTACTTTTACACAATAGAAATGCGTATGTAAAAAAATTGCGTCATACTTTTCTATATATGGAGCTGATTAAGAGCTTGTTTTTTGTGGGATGAGTTGACGTTTTTACCATTATGGGGTGCATATGACGCTAGGTTTATCTAGGTTTTTGTTAGGTGTTTTGAACAAAATATAGCAATCCTGGTAGTGTTTTTTATTTTTTAAAGAAGTCACCGTGTGGTATAAATGACATACTAGCTTTACTCAACAGGTCGATATGATTACATCGATACCCAATTTGTATATTTTTTATGTTTTACTGCTTCTACACAATAAAAATACTTTTATTCAAAAGGGAAAACACGTATTTGCATCGCCTTAATCTGAGAGCCATAACTTTTTTATTTTCCTGTGTACAGGCCTGTTTTTGTGGGATGAGTTGATGTTTTTATTGGTATAATTTTTTTTCGATTGCTTTTAAATTTTTAAATCCATTTTTGGAAGGCCAGGTGAAGAAAATACAGCAATCTTGGTAGTGTTTTTTTTATTTTTAACAGCGATCACCGTGTAGTACACGTGACAAGTTTAGTTACTCTTACTCTCGATATGGTGTAAGGGGGTAAGCTCGGTGGTACAGCGAAGTCCCAGGGCAAATGGAGACACAGACAGCCTTGTAGCAGAAGCACGGTTCTTGTCCGGCGTTTATTGTGCGAATGGCAGCCAAAACGTATATATCAATACAAATAGTAACAAAATAAACTCCTGCTTGTCCGAGCACTAACTAAACAAAAGTAATCCTTACTACCGTCTTGTAGCTTGGAGCTTGTGGTGTAGCCTCTCAGGCCCAACTTCCTGGCCTGTAACTGCAGACACACCCACAGTCAGTTGACTAGCTGATTTATACAGCCAGACAAAACCCCGGCACTGGAACATGAGGGAGCAGCCACCCACCCAACTCTTTGACTGCTCCCGGTAAAAGCCGGACTCGGACTAAGCTGTGTTTCCACGACTAAACTACGTTGATAAACATGTGCCAACCGCCTAATGCAGCTGACACAAACGAAGTGACGGCTTCTACCCCACCGAGGCCAGGTCTCTCGGTGACATGTATTACTCTCGCCATACCTGAGCGAGATCTCTGGGGCCTATGTATACCCCGTTTACCACCTTGCTCTTCGGGGCCTTACATATCCCCCCCTCTGCTCAGACCTGTGGGGAGGAGCACATTGTGCCTTCAAACAATGGACATGTGACAACGCGTCCGCATTGCCTTGCTGAGATCCAGGATGATGTTCCACATAGAACTTGTAGTCCTGTAAGGCAAGAAACCACCTGGTAGGCCTAGCATTTTTTCTTTTATTCTGGGCCATCCATTTTTAAGGTGAGTGATCGGTGACCAGCCTGAATTGTCTGCCCAACAAGTAGTACCTCAATGACTCAATCGCCCACTTAAGAGCCAGGCACTGCCTCTCAATTATGGCGTAATTTTTTTCTGCAGATGTTAGCTTCCGGCTTAGGTAGACCACTGGGTGTTTTTCACCATTAACTACCTGTGACAAGACTGCTCCTAGACCAACATTAGAGGCATCTGCCTGAACTATAAATTCCCTTTTAAAGTCAGGCGCAATTAACACCGGCCTCTTACATAAGACCTCTTTTAGTTTCTGGAACGCCTCCTCAGCCTTCTCGTCCCATTTTACCCTATTGGACAGCCCCTTTTGTAAGGTCTGTAAGGGGAGCTGCGATGGTGGCAAAATTTGGGACAAACCTCCGATAATATCCAGTGATCCCTAGAAAAGCTCTCACCTGCTTTTTTGAGACTGGTTGTGGCCAGTTTTTAATAGCCTCCACTTTGTCCATTTGTGGTTTAATAACCCCCCATCCAGTATTGTAACCCAAGTAGCGAGCCTGCTCAAGACTGATCGCACACCTTTTGGGGTTTGCTGTCATACCAGCCTCCCGGATGGAGTCTACCACTGCCTGGACCTTACGTAGATGCGATTCCCAATCTGTGCTAAAAATGACCACATCATCTAAGTAGGCTGCTGCATATGCTCTGTGGGGCTGTAGGATTATATCCATCAGACTTTGAAAGAGTGGCTGGGGCCCCATGTAGGCCAAAAGGGAGTACTACGTACTGAAAATGGCCATCAGGCGTAGAAAACACGTTTTTTTCTCTTGCCTCCTTTGTGAGTGGCACCTGCCAGTACCCTTTGGTCAGGTCAAGGGTGATAATATATCTTGCAGGGCCCAGCCGTTCAATCAATTCGTCCACCCTTGGCATGGGATAGGCATCAAACTTTGACACCTCATTTAACCTCCGGAAGTCATTACAAAACCTGAGAGTGCCATCAGGTTTAGGGATGAGGATGATGGGACTTGACCAGCCACTTTTTGACCTCTCTATAACTCCCAAGGATAACATTTTCTGCACCTCCTCTGAGATAGCCTTCCTCTGAGCTTCTGGAACTTGATACGGCCTCAGCCTCACCTTTGAGAAGTTATGCCAATCGTTTTTCCGACACGACAGCTCCGTCGCCGTATATGTGAACATTTGGGTGACATTCGACATGAACGGGACACGGCTGTGTCTTGTCATGTGTGGAATTCACATAATGGTGACCCTAAATGTTTAAAATGGATTGGAATTGATCACATCACGCCATCCATACGAAAAGGAAATATTGATCAGAAATTGCTTCAGAGAGAAACTTTCTGGATTTTCACCCTTAAGACCCTAACACCAAATGGTCTTAATGAGCAACTAGATTTTAGTTGCTATATTTAACATTTGAGTCAGTTGTCATCCATTCCCCTTCTTCTGTTTATCCTCATTAATAGAATTTCCGCTATTCGTCAACATTCTGACCTGTGCTATTTACTGGAGCCCCATATCATTAATGGGACCTTTGCCTACTAAGCCAAGCATTTTTCTATGATGATGGTAACCTGCGTCCTCATCAGGAGGATTGTCTATATGTTCTTTACCTGTCCGCTATCTGAGTGCGGTAACCAGGTTACTAGGGACGCCACTTGGAGCCTGTGTAATATCGGAGCGCCGTGGACGTCACTTCCGGCGCACGACACGAGCACTTATATTACCATGCGGCTCAGTTGTCGGCGTCTCCGCCCGGCACAGCATCGCTGACATATTGCGCTCTGTCATACACAGAGTGCAATGAGTGGATGCACCATATTGATACAGATTGTGGCTTGCAGGTAAATGCTTGTTCTGATACTTTTAGGTGATGGAGCTCTGTGTCTATCTATGAATTATTCATTTGGCATACACTTTGTATCTATTATTTTTTCAGCATTGTCGTCACTCCATAAATGAATGAACTAGAGGAGGTCACACAGGCCAGATAAGTAGCTAACTTGCATATTTTTAAATTGCCTGTGTCAGTACAAACTTCTCTTGCATTGTCTTCATTGATATGCTTTGAATGCCCTTTTATGTCAGTATAAACTTCTCTTGCATTGTCTTCATATACTGTGAATGCACTTTTGTGCTAGTGGTATTTTCTTTCCATGTACTGTATCTCCTGAGGAGATCCTATTGACTAGGGAGGATCGAAACATGTTGGGATTTGCAGTGTGAGGGACTAACAGGGCTTTTCTAGTGAGGGATAGGTTCGTGACGGGACCGTCCTTTTTTGGGACGATAATCCTGGTTTAGGTAGTTTAGTACTAGCTACCTAGGGTTTAGTAGTATGTAGTATAGCCGTTCTTTATTCTATGGTATTAGCTTTTATTATTTTCTCCTCTGTGTAAGAGGTTCTTGCCACATCATTTTAATATATTTAAACATTAAAGGTTATATTTTAATTGGTTCTCTCCCTACTTAGGGATTTGTTGTTCCGGTAGTTGTTCCCTCTCAGCGATTCTTTCGAACGTGCACAGATAGGCCTCGACGTCATCCTCTGCCGTCATTTTCCTGAGCGCGCTCTGGGCGAGCTGTCAGGGTGCCGCCTGCAGCCCCTGAGTCACCCCTTGTCTTTCTGCCAAGGCTTGTATCTGCTGTTGCAGGGATTGATTCACCTGTTGCTGCTCCTTAGCCGCTCTCTGGTGAACCTGTGTCAACAGAAGGTTTGTTTCACTTTGCGCCTTTATGGCTTCCTCATGCACACGTCGTTGCTGTGCGTTCATTTCCTGCTGTGCAGTAAAGGCTTGTTGCAGGTAGAGGTTTGACTGCACCAGCTGTTTTGTTAGGTCCTCCATGCTCGTCATCTCTGGTTTTGACACTGTGGCCGCTTTTACCCAGGACATGGGATTTCAGCAACTGTCTGTTAACCGGGTGTAAGTCTCCACAAGAGTACAGTCTCTTAAACGTATGCCCGCATCCTCCACCAACTTGTAAGGGGGTAAGCTCGGTGGTACAGCGAAGTCCCAGGGCAAATGGAGACACAGACAGCCTTGTAGCAGAAGCACGGATCTTGTCCGGCATTTATTGTGTGGATGGCAGCCAAAATTTATGTCAATACAAATATTAAACAAAATAAACTCCTGCTCGTCCGAGTGCTAACTAAACAAAAGTAATCCTTACTACCATCCTGTAGCTTGGAGCTTGTGGTGTAGCCTCTCAGGCCCAACTTCCTGGCCTGTAACTGCAGACACACCCACAGTCAGCTGACTAGCTGACTTATACAGCCAGACGAAACCCTGGCACTGGAATATGAGGGAGCAGCCACCCACCCAACTCTTTGACTGCTCCCGGTAAAAGCCGGACTCGGACTAAGCTGTGTTTCCACGACTAAACTACGTTGATAAACATGTGCCAACCGCCTAATGCAGCTGACACAAACGAAGTGACGGCTTCTACCCCACCGAGGCCAGGTCTCTCGGTGACCTGTATTACTCTCGCCATACCTGAGCGAGAACTCTGGGGCCTATGTATACCCCATTTACCACCTTGCCCTTCGGGGCCTTACAATGGTTACAGCGATACTCTATCTATCTATCTATCTATCTATCTATCTATCTATCTATATATAAATAGTATGTATATATATTTTAACATAAAAAATTGTATTTTTATTGTGTAAAACAATTTTTTATGCATCGTTATCTTCTGATAGCCATAACTTTTTTATTTTTCCATATACAGAACTGTGTAAGGGCTTCTTTTGTTGCGGGATGAACTGACGGTTTCATTGGTACCACTGACATTTATATGAATTTTTGATAGGGATAAAGGAAAATTGCAATTCCGTGACACTTTCTTTTTTAATACGATTTAAATAACGTAGAAAAAAACTACTCAAAGTATAACACCTAGGATAAAATATAACTTTTAATAAATACTAATTAATAATTACACTCAATTTCCTACTCTGTACAATTATCCTAAAGATACTAGAAATGCCTATCAAAAAAATGGGGAAAACCGCCCTAATAAGGGCGCCCCCACCTGGAACCTAAACTATCTCGGCCCTAAAAGACCCTAGATAAAGAATAATCACCTAAAAGACAAAAGAAGACACAAACACAGACCCAAAAATAAAAAGTGTACAAACAGTGTGCAAACTAATATAACTATTGATAACCATCAACCATTTAAACTATAAGCCTAATATAAAGCTATTTTTCTACATTCACAGTATACATATCTACATTTGCAGTATACAACAAACATGTTCCACTATGTTCCGATGCATTTCCCCCCAATTGTGGGGTTCATCAGGGAACAGAAAAACTACTCCAAGAGGAAGAAGAGAAATACAATATATATACCAAGATGCATGTAGACTGTGGATATATATACACAACTCACGTCCCTGTCAATGGTGATTAGGGAGGAAGAGGGATGACCAATAATTCCATTGAGGGTCCTTGATACAGCAAGAAGGGATCACTCTCATGTGGTTGCCGAGATGTAAAAGAAGGCAGATTTAAATAACGTGACAGATTTATAAGGTAGGTTGTTACTCACATGGTGATACCAAATATGTATACTTTATTTTTGAAACAATCTTTTTTTGGGGCGATTGGCATCTGGAAAGGTGAAATGGGTGTTGGACGTGTTTTTTTTTTTAATAATTGTGGTTTTTTTTCTTTTCCGCATAGGGGACTTATGATCTTCAGATCACTGTTACAATGGAGAGCAGTACACAGCAGTACTGGGAAGCCATCGGAGCCTGCGATCATGTCACAGGTACTCCAATGGGGACAGAAGGTCGTGACAGCTAAGGTGTTAATCGCCCGCGGCCGGAGTGAACTCTTGCCGTGGGCATTGTAGCATGGGGGAAGCTGCAATATACAGCTGGTCCCATGTTCCAATCGTGTGGGCCCTCAAGCGGGGACGTACTCATATGTCCATTTGCGGAAAGTCACTTCCTGTTAGGAAGTATGGGTATGTCCAATGTCGGAAAGGGGTTAAACTAGTAGATGAGAGCCCACCATGACTTCTGCTACTGATGACATCACATTTTACCCTTTAACTGCTAGTGTTAAAAGGGGTTTCCCACCTCCAGATCATTGATATTTAACCAATATAAAATGAAAAGTTCACAAGTTTCTGATACATGTTTTATTTATTCACTGTTTTCAAGTCGCTTGCTGTCAGTGAAAGAGAACATACTGTTTACAGCTAGCCCTGCTCTCTGCTAATCCTCAGGTAAAATCTGCAGTGAGATGGTGTGTGAACTGATCCTTATTGGTTGCTGATCTTCCATCACCCACTAACTGGATATTTGGGGATCTGCCTTGGTTCACAGGGGTCCAGATTTTTTTCTTGGTTGTCCAGGATGGTTTCATTTGAGCAGAACGAAAATCTGTTAAAACAAGTAATTAATGCTAATGTTTATTCATGTCTAAAGGATGGATTTCAAATGATAAATAATGCTAGAACATTGTATAATAAGCGCTACAACTTTGTAATACACTTCTTTTTTTCAAGTTCTCTGCTTGCTATCAGAGGCTAAAAAGCTGTCCTGACCTAGTACCTGCCACAACTGTATCTAGTTTAGATAGCTGTATCAGCTGCATAAACCTTGCTGCTGATAGTTTGGATCAGTGTTTGAGTGTGCAAAACAAATGCCAATGTTGGACTGAAGACCTGTGGGCCCACCAAAGGAACTTATTAGGGTGCACCCTTTATTTATACAGGACATGTGCAGGGCCATATAAGCAATTGTTTTAAGTCCGGTAATCTAACAGGCTGATACTTCCCCCTTGAGGCTTGAAAAATGGGCGTTGTGTTTCTGTCTTTAAAAAAACAAGTGCCTCCTCTGTGATGTCATCGCTCCACCTCCCATGCACGCTCCCAATATTCAGTCTCTGTAGTTGAGCAAACATTGTTTTGCTAATCCACAGAGGAGAATTGTATTGTGCACAAGCTATATGCCTTTTATTTCTCCCTCTTATTTGCTCAGGAGAGAAGATAAGCTCAGCAGGCAGCCTTCTTTCATTCCTTCATGAATGGCTACAGGGGGAGAGGGAGTGGGGCTGAGCACAGAGCCAGGGAGCATCTACATGTTTACTCAGATAATTACATTACAACCAGTGGATTCTCTATACAAAAGACACAGGATATTTCTTCCCAATTCCTTCAAAGCTCGTTCATGTTCCCTGCCATCAGATAAGAAGTGGAAACAACGCAAGCGAGGCCAGACCAGCTCCTGTCAGCTCCTGGTCGCGTCTAATGTTACGATCTAATGTTGACGTGGGATCCTCCAAAATGGGTATTTAATCACTTTTCTAAAAATATGTCATCAAAAAAAAGTGAAGCCTCTGAGAGCTACAGCCTTCCTTACATGCCCTTGTGTTCCTTAATTTTTACTTTATACACGACCAGGAGCTGATCTGGCTGTACTTGCGTTTTTTGCACTTCTTATCTGATGGCAGGGAACATGAACGAGCTTTGAAGGGACTTGGAAGAAATATCCTTTGTCTTTTGTATAGAGAATGCACTGGTTGTAATGTAATTATCTGAGTAAACATGCAGACGCTCCCTGGCTCTGTGCTCAGCCCCCCTCCCTCTTCCCCTGCAACCCTTTCTCTCTGTATAATGGAGGTCGGTTGACCCAGTGAGAGGCCTGGAATTGGCTCTATTGAGAGGTAAAAGACAGTATAGGACTGCCCGATTTGAGATCACGTTTAAAGTCGTGGGCAGCGTAAACATCTTTTTATCAAAATATGTGAACCGAGAATCTCAAAGTTTTTTCATGCATGATAGATAGATAGCATAGTTGTTTCCTAAGACACACAGTAAGTTGCTGCATATGTGTGTGTTTTGTAAAAGCTTGGTGAGGCTCACAAGTAAGTAAGCGAAACGTGTTGCAATTGTTCTTTTATTTAAATAAAATCTGACATTTAACCCTTTTGAGTCTACTGCTGGATTTCCTATTAGGTCAGTTTTATGTATATAATTTTTAAAAGTATTTTGATCTCATTTGATTACTGGATCACCCGAGCGCCGTGTTTTTGGTCCGTACTTACCCTGATTGTTTTTTCTGGGATCAAGTAAATTATCTTTATTACTTTGGTGCAGGTATTTATATTCCCTTGAGGAACTGTAACTAATATGGGGAAACGTTTTGGGATTACTAAATGCAAGGGCATAAGTGAGCTAGATATCTAGGGTGGGGGCGCCCTTTTCAGGGCGATACTCCGCCACACACACAGGGAAAAACAAAAGGGTTAAAAACTAGGCCGATACCAAGGAATGTGGCCCCACAAAATTTAAAAAAAAAAAATCTGTCAGGGGGAGTTTTTTTGGTTTCAGGAGAACAGTGATATCATTACAAGTATCCAGAAAGGAGAGGACAGTACCATGAGTAAACCCCCATAATCTGTCTCATATATGTGCCTCTATATTGAAATTGTTTTTGTATGTACTTTGATTCCTCTGCACCCGGGTTTTGAATTTATTTGGTCCCCCCGGGTCCTCTATTTGTACTTTTTTCTTTGTGTGGATTTATCTTGCTTATTAAGTTTTTTTAAAACTGATTTAAGTTATATCTTGACCCTTTTTTCAGTGAAATTGGCTTTGAATAGTGGTTATATGTATAAGTGATTTCTGTGACACTAATGTGATGTGAGAAAAGAAACTTTCAGTGAATCGACCAGAGATTCTTGCCCCAATGTTGTGTGGTCAACTTTTCCCATCTTAGGGGGTCATTGTCCATTTTGTGATGTGGTCACGACTTTCCCAATAAGCTCAAAAATCAGGGCTTGGTGTATCCTAACTGAAAACCAAGGAGTAAAGCTATAACTTTCAGATCTGCACAAATATTTCACTGGTGAGTATTTAAAATCTATCAGAATGACCTCCATAAAGAAATAGGTATCTTATTCTAACCGCATGAAACATGGGAACAGAGGGTTTCTCATTGCCATTGTGCAACAAGACAGCTTTTAAACTTGTCTTACTTGAGTCAATAAATAGCCTCCATTAATCAGGAACATGACTACAACTGAACTCCATCATAAGAGCATTCATGTCCTTACAGTAACAAACATCGTTTTCCATTGCATAGTAATTCAAAAAAACAGATGGCCTCGAAACCTATATATGGCACAGCCTATTTACTGATATTATCGTGACAACTTATCCAAAATTTAAAAAAGAAAAGCTACAAAAGTTGTCTACTTATCTAAAAAAAACAAACCTTTATTAAATATTACCCCTAAAATATACCAGAAAAAACTTACATTATCTATTACTAACCCTACCTACACAGCCCGGGGGCGAACCGTCCCGAAAAGGGCCCCGCAAGGGTCCTGCAAGATAACAAAACCAAAAATTATGTTTTAAATCTACTATGTAACTAATACCCCAAATGCCCAAAAAAAGAAATTTTTAATTAATACCTAAATCCTATCAAAGTTTAAAAACTGAGCACTATCAAGGTCCAGAAAAGTCCCTCAAAGCAATTTGTCAGGATATATATTGCCCCAGTCTATGTCCTCCCGGTTTCCCCCTGCTAAAATAATGGGGTTTATCGGGGATTATATTGGACAAAAAAACCTTCTTCAAAAAATGATTCGTTCAGAGATCCTTCTTATACATTAAGGTTACTTAATAAATTTCATTTGAGATAATACAAATAAGGTAGGCATCCAAATTTTACCCAAAAAGGGGGGAGGTGTCCATCAATAACTATGATGTTTATTTGTTGATAAATAGTATCCCAGTTTAAGTATCATACTCACAAAACCGTTCAATTCAGTGCCGCCAAAGTTGGGATATTCTAGATAAAAAAATAAAAAAATATTTAATACCTTTTAAAGGGAAATATCCTAATTTTCCTTGGTGCAGCAAAAATTTCTTCACATACTCATACCTGGGGGCAATGTAAGGGATATAAAAATTCCGGATATTATACAATTCAAATAGATGCTCCCATGGTAGATGTGAAATTTGTAGCCAATTGGGAGATATCTTGTCAATGTTAGATGTACTATTTGTTCCCCAAGTATGTACCACAGCCCCCATCACATGTCGCTCCCGCCAAATTTTCAATGTTCAAAAACAAAACAATATAGAGTATTTAAATCACTGGGTTATCCATAACATCATAATTTACCCCCCTAAATAAAATCAAGAAACCTTTTCATACCTAGGGGCAGTATATGGTCCAATTCCCGGGTTTTTTGATAGAACAAATATCTCCCACCCTCATGGTGCAATTTTTTACCAAAAGGGGAAGGCCAATCTCACGTGGTGGGCGGTTTTTTTATCAGAAAAAGTTTATTTCAAGTGAGCCAAGATTAGTTCACCCATCTAGCAAAAAATCATCTTTCTCATTGTAATTCACCTTTGTATAACCCTTAAATTCCGGGTTTGTCCCAAACTTCTATCTCAACTCGCTCTTAAAACGGGAAAGGACGCCCAACCAAAGGCTTCCCCGGGCATGCGCAAAACATCGGTGGCGGCTGACAATCCGGAAAACCCGAGCTGACTTACGTTTCCGCCCGTAGTTCGGCCCAACTCCAATTGCCAAAAAAGGCAAAACGCCTATATCCCCTGGCATTTCCAACAGGTCCCAAGCGACAGATACCGGGCCAAACTCCCCTGTCTGCACACAAAAACCGGTTCCTATTCAAATACCTAGGCCCCTTTTTATATTGTTTTTCCCCTGCCGACCAAAAAACGAACTTGAGGAAATTCAAACGTACGACATATACTATAAAAAAAGATATAGCTGATAATAAACAATCCAAGACAAAACCCATCCCAAATTTGGCAAAAAAAACAAAAAAACAAAAACCAAAAAAAACAAACAAATAAAAAAAAAAATAAACACACCACATATTTCTCGATAAATAGTGAACGAAAAAGCCCTTTGTTAAGGCCATTGGATACAAGTCTTAATCTATAGATCCATCTGGTCACCCAAAAAAGATGAGAGACCGATTCCCTCCATGTTTTAATATTCGGGGGAACCCTGTATCCCGCGCATGCTCCACGTCACCGATGTGCTCCAAAAACCTCCCCCGAAATCTCTAGAGTCTTTCCCACATAGTTTTACCCAGGGACATTGCAAAGTACACCACTCCTTGGGCTTGCAAATTTGCAAAAGTCAAAAATTTATAGAATCTATTGGTCTTTGGGGCCGAAATCCCCTTTCTCATGAGATGTATTACAAGCCTTGCATCCACACCGGAAGTGCCTAGGATTTTTCGTCAAACCCGTTCGTTTTGGACTGGAGGAACATTTTGACTTTGAAAAAGGGATCTCTCAAGTTTTTTTTCCCCTTTTTTAAAGTAAAAAGTTGGTGAGGTAATAAGACTGCAATAATAGGATCCGCCTTAGGTCGGCCAGAACTTTCAAAATCTCTTTATCTCCGCGACCCTGTCATACGTTCCTATGAAATTGTGTCTTTTCAGTTTCCTCCCCTTTCATTCAATAAAAATTTCTTTTTTACCTCCAAAAGGGTTTTTTTTTATGCTTTCGCAAGTCTCCCGGATACCCCCCTATCCCTAAACCTCTTCTCAACTGGTCCGCCTCCTTTTTTTAGTCACTCAAATCGGAACAATTCCATCTAAAATTTTGACGACTGGGGCCTTTGGGAATCCCCTCTTTAAAAGGGGGAGGATGGCACCTCTCATTTTAAGAGGCTGTTCCCAGCCGTAGGTTTTCTATACGCCGTTGTTTAAGACACCACGTTTCCCTTCCCAAATCAAATGCCAGAAAAAAAAGTTCCCCTCTGGTTCCCGAGGTGAAACTAGTCCCCAATACGTTAAAAATTTTAACGTTACAAAATTTTTTAAAATTTCTCTTTTGCCTCGACCCAAAAAATAATGACATCCGAGTACCTCCCCCATAGGGAGATACATCGATGAAAATCCCCAAAGTCATCAGAAAACACAATATCCTTCCCCCCAGCCCCGGAAACAAGTTTGGCATAAGTGGGCGCAAGGAATTACCCATGGGTTGCCCCTGAGCTGGGGAAGAGGGGCCTTATATAAAAAATAATTATGTGTGAACAAAGTAACAATTCCCGGGCAAAGTTATTGTGAGATTGTAAGAAGGCATTTGTGTGATAGAAAAAATCACAGCTTTTAAAACTGCCTATGAGGGACGAACTGTACAGTGCCTCCCGTCAAGCTGCACAGGAGGGGATCTTCCCAACATTGATGTCCTCAATTCTTGCACAAATCCATCGTATCACGTATATAAGAGGGTAGGGAGAGGACAAAGGACGGGGATTTGGTCCAAAAAGATACCCAGATTTTTTGTTAGACAATTTATGCCCCGGACAATGGTCTGCACTTAAGGGGGCTCAGCCCCTTATGAATTTTTTTGGGCAATTCCATGAAAAGGGAGTAGTCATGGTGTTTTACAAAATAGAAGTATATTTTTTTTATCGTCACTCCCTCTCTTATTTGCCCTGTCCAAAAAAGTTTTTTAAAATGTCCAAAAAAAAATTTCTGTGGATATTTGTAGAACTGCATATCCATCCCTGTTCTTAGGACCTTTAAGCAATCTCCCTATAATCTGTATGATTCAATAACACCAAATTCCCCCTTTGTCCGAAGGCTTTAATTTATCCAACGACTCAGCAGCACTTCCAAATTCTTTAAGGCTAGGATGATTCCCTCCTTGAAGATTATGTCTTGCTCTCCAAACTATTTATCAATACTTATCTTTCAATTGAGGTTTAGATCGCCGTTATACAAGAACAGAGGAAATGGGTTCCGAGTACCAGCAGACAAAGGAGGAAAAGGCAGGCTAATTTAATATCAAGTAGAAAATCAGATATTACACAAAGTGCGAGTGTGGACCATCATTGGCTTCTCTGGACTTGGGTCATCACTCCCAAATTCAGCTGGAATACCGCGGACATTTCTCTTTTTTTATCGCGCACCTCATTGTTCCTTTGTTTGGAGTGGTTAAGGGAACTCTCCAAGGGCTGAGATATTAACTAGCAAAGTGAGAATAGTGATTGAATCACACTATTTAGAGAAGTTAAGTCAAGGTGAGGAACATCTCGATAATAAAGGAAAATCGACAGTCTAATTTGAAGGATAGAAGATCATGGACTAGCTAACCTCGTAGCGAGCCTCGGATACAATTCATAAGGGCTGAGTCTCCTTAAGTGCAGACCCATTGTGCCAGGCATAAATTGTCTAACACAAAATCTGGGTATCTATTTGGACCAAATCCTCCGTCCGTTTGTCCTCTCCCTACCCTCTTATATACGTGATACGATGGATTTGCTGCAGAGAATTGAGGACATCAATGTTGAGGAAGATGCCCTCCTGTGCAGCATTGACGTGGAGGCACTGTACAGTTTGATCCCTCATGAGGCAGGTTTGAAAGCTGTAGAGTTTTTTCTATCAACACAAAGTGCCTTCTTACAATCTCACAATAACTTTGTCCTGGAATTGTTACGTTTTGTCCTCACACATAATTATTTTTTATATAATGGGTCCCTCTTCCACCAGCTCAGGGGCACAGCCATGGGTAATTCCTGTGCGCCCACTTATGCCAACTTGCTCCTGGGCTGGTGGGAGAGGATGATTGTGTTTTCTGATGACTTTGAGGACTTTCATCGATGTATCTCCCTATGGGGGAGGTACATCGATGATGTCATTATTATTTGGTCGAGGACAAAAGAGAAATTTAATAAATTTGTGGAACGTTTAAATATCAACGATATTGGACTACGTTTCACCTCGGAGAACAGCAGAGAGGAACTATGTTTTCTGGACATTGTGATTAGGAAGGGAAACGATGGATGTCTTAATACAACGGCGTATAGGAAACCTACGGCTGGGAACAGCCTCTTAAAATGGGAGAGTGCGCATCCTCCCCCTTTAAAGAGAGGGATTCCCAAAGGCCAGTACGTCAGAATTAGATGGAATTGTTCCGATTTGAGTGACTATAAAAAGGAGGCGGACCAGTTGAGGAAGAGGTTTAGGATAGAGGTTACCCAGGGGATGTACTTGCGAAAGCATATAAACATGCCTTGGAGGTAGACAGAAATGTTTTACTTGAACCGAAGAGGAGGGAGGAACTGACTAAGACACGAATCATAGGAACGTATGACATGGCTGCAGGCGAGATAAGAGAGATCTTGACAGGATTCTGGCCGATCCTAAGGCAGGATCCTATTATTGCAGATCTTATTGATCCTCGACCAACTATTACTTATAGAAGAGGAAGAAACTTGAGAGATCGCCTAGTTCAAAGTCTATATATTCCTCCACGTCCAAAATCAAACTGGTTGACGAGTAAAATCCTAGGCACATTCCGGTGTGGTAGCTGCAAAGTTTGTAAGTCCCATCTCAGTGGGTAAGGGTTTTTCAGGACCCTAAAAAAACCAATAGATTCTAAAAAATTATTAAATTTTGCTAATTGCAAGCCCCAAGGGAGGGGTGTATCAGTGCCCAGCCCCCCTGTGGAAAAAACATATGGGGGGAAAGACTTCTAGAGAGTTTTGGGGCAGGTTTTTGGGAGCACATCGGTGGGGGAGAAATCCCATGGGTTACATGGGTTTTGCCCGAAACTTGGTCGAGTGCATGGAGGTAAAATCGGCATCCCCTTTTCATTTTGGGTGACCAGATGGATCTTTAGATTGAAGACATTGTACCCAAATGGGCCTTAAAAAGGGCATTATCGATGCATCATTTTTTGGAAATTGTGGTTTGGGTTTTATTTTTTTTTTTGGGTTTTTTTTGTTTTTGTTTTTCCAAATTTGGGTAGGTTTGTTTTTAAAGTTGTTTGTATACAGAAAATATCTGTTTTATTTGTAAAATTTTTCCCCTCGATTGAAAATCCCCTCAAGTTCTTTGGGTTTTGGTCTGGCTAGTGGATAAAACAATACTTAAAGGGGCTATGGATTTTTTAAAAAGGGAAACCCTGGTGTTTGGGTTTGTGCAGACAAAAAGTTAGTTGGTCCGGTGATCTGTCGCTTGGGCCCTGCTTGGAAATGCTAGGGAAATAGGCTTTTTGCCTGTTTGGCGACGGGATTTGGGGGCCCAAAACTCCCGGGGGGAAAACGTAAAGTCACCCTCTGCGTGTGGGGGGATTGCATTCAGGGGCCGGTGGGGATTTTTTGGCATGTGGAACCCTTTTGGTTGGGGGCCCTTTCCTTGTGTAACGACGCGATTTTGAATAGAAAATTTGGAGCAAACCCGGGAAAAGGTTGAGGGTTATCCCAAGGGGAGGTGAATTTCTAATAAAGAAAGGAGTGATTGTTTTGCTAGATGGGGGGAACTAACCCCAATTTTGGCTCACTTGCAATGAACTTGGATCTGATATAAACCGCCCACCACTTGAGATTGGTCTTCCTTATGGTAACCATTCACCATGAGGAATGGGGGAAAATTTTTGTTCTTTAAACAAACCCGGGAACCGGGCTCCATGATCCCTGCCCTAGGTTATTATTTTTAATTATTATTATTATTTTTTTTTAAAAGGGCCCAATTGTTTCCCGGGCGCTTTTACAATCGGGGGGTTACATACAATACAAAAGGGTTCAAACAAAAAAAAAAAAGAAAAATAAACCCAATGAAAAATTGGGCTCGACAGAGGGGAGGGGGGGGGACCCAACCCCCCGAGGGTTACAATCTACAAGGAGGGGGAAAAGAACAGGAGGTTGGGGGGCAGAAAAGGTATGAGGGGGAAGTTTTGACAAGTTTTAGTAAAAGGTTGTGGAAAAGCCTGAAAAAATTGGGTTTTCGGGGTTACTTTTGAAGTGGTGAGAGGGGGGGGGAGTCTGATGGGGTTTGGGGCAGTGAGTTCCAAAAGGGGTGGGGGAACAGGGAGAGAAGTATAAATTTGGGTTACGTTGATATTTTTTTTTAGGGGGAAAAATTATGAGGGTTTTTTGGAAAACCCAAGTGTTTTAAAATACTCTTTTTTTTTTTTTTAGAAAAACGAAATCGGCGGCAGCGACATGTGAGTGGGTCTGTGAGTACATATCTTGACAGACAAATAGTATCATCTAACATTGACAAGATTTGTCCCAGGTTGGCTACAAATTGGTCACATCTACCATGGTAGCATCTATTTTGATATTGTATAATATCCTGGGAATTTGATATCCATTACATTGTCGCCAGGTATGAGTATGTGAAGAAATTTATGCTGCACCAAGGAAAATTAGGATAGTGCCTGTAAATGGATAATTAGAATATTTGTATTGTTTTATCTAGCACAAAAACACACCTTATAAATCACTTAGCAACTAGATACATAAAAACAAACTTTTATTAGAATAATAGATAAAATACTACACTAGCCCTATTGCAACCCTCACAAATCTACAGAAACCCCTGCCCTAACCAAGACACATGTAAGGTGCTCGCCCCAATAAGGGCGCCCCTACCCGGAACCTGTCCCTCACTGACAGTCCCTACTAAACCCTATTAGATATCCTAATAGTGAAAATGCCACTAGAAATAAGAGGCAATAGCACAAAATAGGGTAACTCCTACCAATGTAGATATGAGAGATATCAGTGGGAACGCCACCAAAGAAACTATGCTTATAATCGAGGTCACTATTACATACACAAGACGAGATATAGATACAACATCTCAAATCTATTTACTAGTGAAATACCCCAAGCCAGAACAAAAATTGGATAAAGTGGTTAATGATAGCCCAAGCATAGAAAAATATATATGCAAACACGTACCTCATAGAATACAATGGACGAATGGACACCTACATAATGCTATGGTGTAAGATATAGTATAAATACCAAAAAAGAGAGAGGAACGGGTGACACATATACACACCCTCCCATATCATGCTACAATATCCCAGACCAACGCGTTTCTCCCTATAATTCGAAGGGTTCATCAGGGTCAAGGGTTATAGCAAATTAAATCCCAATAACTAATATCCAATAGAAACAAATAGACAATGA
Source organism: Phyllomedusa bahiana (assembly GCA_025379985.1). Lineage (NCBI taxonomy): Eukaryota > Metazoa > Chordata > Amphibia > Anura > Hylidae > Phyllomedusa > Phyllomedusa bahiana. Next base: position 42,342 of record JAODAL010010239.1, on the reverse strand, counting down.
TACTCGCGTGTTTGATTTCAACACCGATAGTTCAGGTCCCCCATGTCATAGATGTTTGAGAGGGCAATAAGTTGTGGGAATCACCACCTTAAATAGTTCACAAAATATCCACAAACATTACCTATTTCCGGACGCCAAAGCAATGTGCTCCCCTGGTTACCAAGGACGCCACCGCCGGAAGCATTTCCGGAATGAATCCCGGTACAATCCACACTCACGTGAATCCATGCCAAGTCTCGCGATATCTGCGGCCATCCCTCCGCCAAAAGAAGCGTCCTCAGTTGGTATCCTAGCACCCTTCATGCTTAACACCACAATCTACTTCCGGACGCCCAAACCATGTGCTAACCTAGCTGTCAGAGACGCCGCCGCTGAGAGCACTTCCGGTATAGTCGGCACATGCGTGAATTGATGCTGAGTGTCGCGATGTCCGCAACTCAGGGAGAAAAAGAGATTAAGATAGTACTTTCCAATCAGTACATAGTTACCTATACACCTAGACTACTGTAACTCAAATGTCCCTAAAATGCACACCAGGTCAGGATAACACCAATGACGCCGGTCACATTCCCTCAACCACACATAGATTGATGCCACAATCGTGGCTTGATCAAAATATAACTATGATGTTACAGCAGAGATAAATACAGAAATAGCCAGGAATAGTGATACTCATCACTTTGTTCCATATAATGAATTAATCCCACCTTACTGTGATCCCCCAACAAAACCAATAGATACAAGAGATTATGAGATCTATAGAGAAAAAAGGGTCTTTACCGAATATCAAACTATGTAGTAAATTAGAAATATGTATAAAGAGAGATGTTAAATGAACGGGATGAATGACATCGTCTCATTAAGACCCCCCGGCTTAAGTGTTCTCATCTGATAGATCCAGAAAGTCTCTCTTTGAAGCTTTTATGGATAATCAAGGACGAACCTACAAACTGAATACTTTTGCAAATTGTAAATCTAAGGGTGTTATCTATGGATGCTCTTGTTCTTGTCCACTTATTTATGTGGGCAAGACCTCCAGGGAATTTAGGCGGAGGGTTTTGGAACACATTGGGGACGTGGAACATGGACGAGATACACCTGTGGCGAGGCATGTAGTGGAAGTGCATGGTGGTGATGTGACGGTACTCTCCTTCTGGGTATTGGAGGTGGTGAATAGGAGTCCTAGGAGGGGTGACTTTGAAAGAAAAATCCTTCAAAGAGAGACTTTCTGGATCTATCAGATGAGAACACTTAAGCCGGGGGGGTCTTAATGAGACGATGTCATTCATCCCGTTCATTTAACATCTCTCTTTATACCTATTTCTAATTTACTACATAGTTTGATATTTGGTTAATACCCTTTTTTTTTTATCTATCTATCTCATAATATCTTGTATCTATTGGTTTTGTTGGGGGATCACATTAAGGTTGTATTAATACATTATATGGAACAAAGTGATGAGTATCACTATTCCTGGCTATTTCTGTATTTATCTCTGCTGTAACATCATAGTTATATTTTGATCAAGCCACGATTGTGGCATTAATCTATGTGTGGTTGAGGGACTGTGACCGGCTTCATTGGTGTTATCCTGACCTGGTGTGCATTTTAGGGACATTTGAGTTACAGTAGTCTAGGTGTAATAGGTAACTATGTACTGATTGGAAAGTACTATCTTAATCTGTTTTTCTCCCTGAGTTGCGGACATCGCGACATTCAGCATCAATTCACGCATGCGCCGACTATACCGGAAGTGCTCTCAGCGGCGGCGTCTCTGACAGCTAGGTTAGCACATGGTTTGGGCGTCCGGAAGTAGATTGTGGTGTTAAGCATGAAGTGTGCTAGGATACCAACTGGGGACGCTTCCTTAGGCGGAGGGATGGCCGCGGATATCGCGAGACTTGGCATGGATTCACGTAAGTGTGGATTGTACCGGGATTCATTCCGGAAATGCTTCCGGCGGTGGCGTCCCTGGTAACCAGGGGAGCACATTGCTTTGGCGTCCGGAAATAGGTAATGTTTGTGGATATTTGGTGAACTATTTAAGGTGGTGATTCCCACAACTTATTGCCCTCTCAAACATCTATGACATGGGGGACCTGAACTATCGGAGTTGAACAAACACGCGAGTATCATATGTCTATTTGATTCTATTGGATATTAGTATGTTGGGATCTATATTTGCTATAACCATTGACCCTGATGAACCCTTCGAATTATAGGGGGAAACGCGTTGGTCTGGGATATTGTAGCATGATATGGGAGGGTGTGTATATGTGTCACCCGTTCCTCTCTCTTTTTTGGTATTTATACTATATCTTACACCATAGCATTATGTAGGTGTCCATTTGTCCATTGTATTCTATGAGGTACGTGTTTGCATATATATTTTTCTATGCTTGGGCTATCATTAGCCACTTTATCCAGTTTTTGTTCTGGCTTGGGGTATTTCACTAGTAAATAGATTTGAGATGGTGTATCTATATCTCGTCTTGTGTATGTAATAGTGACCTCGATTACAAGCATAGTTTCTTTGGTGGCGTTCCCACTGATATCTCTCATATCTACATTGGTAGGAGTTACCCTATTTTGTGTTATTGCCTCTTATTTCTAGTGGCATTTTCACTATTAGGATATCTAATAGGGTTTAGTAGGGACTGTCAGTGAGGGACAGGTTCCGGGTAGGGGCGCCCTTATTGGGGCGAGCACCTTACATGTGTCTTGGTTAGGGCAGGGTTTCTGTAGATTTGTGAGGGTTGCAATAGGGCTAGTGTAGTATTTTATCTATTATTCTAATAAAAGTTTGGTTTTATGTATCTAGTTGCTAAGTGATTTATAAGGTGTGTTTTTGTGCTATATTTTTTGTGAATCACTAGCTTATGTACCTTTTGGGGATGTCCAGCCCTGGTATGATTGTGGATTTTGTTGTTTTGTGGGTATTGTTTTATCTAGAATATCGAACTTTGGCAGCACTGATATGTGAACGGGTTTGTGAGTATGATACATATAGCATGGCATACATTTATATCAACAAATAAACATCATAGATTATTGATGAGACACCTCCCATATTGGCTATAATTTGGTTATGCCTACCTTATTAATATTTATCTTAAATATGATGCATCTAAGTACACCTTAATGTATAAGAAGGATCTCTGAACGAATACATTTTTGAAGAAGGTTGTTTTGTCCAATGATAAGTCCCTGATGAACCCTATTCATATTTAGCAGGGGGGAAACGCGTAGGACATAGACTGGGACAATATATATCCTGACAAATTGCTTTGAGGTACTTTACTGGGACCTTGATAGTACATCAGTATTTTGAGATATCTTTGTATAGGTATTTAGGTATTAATTAATATTTCTTTGTTGACACTTTGGGGTATTTAGTACACTATAGTAGATTTAGATTTAATTTTGGTTATAGTATCTTGCTAGGATCTTGGCGTGGTCGTCCTTATCGGGACGGTCGCTCCGCGTCTGTATAGGTAGGCTTAGTAATTAGATATATGTAAGTTTTATCTCGTGGTATATTTTAGCGTAATATTAATAAAGGTTAGTTTTTATAGATAAGTAGACAACTTTTTGTAGCTTTTCTCCATTGCATAGTACACAGAAGAGTTTGTGATTACCAAAGTGTGGAACGGAGGTGCCATCTTGCAGAAAATTTCATTTCTAAATTTGAGAGGCTAAGAGTTCTGACATCTCCTTAGATAATGACAGATCTCTTACCAGCTCATCTAATTCGGATTGGCTTAGTAAGTGAGACTTGCCCTTCTGGTGCTCTTCTTCATGAAACTAGTCATTTACAACATCATGTTCATCATGATCAGAGCTGTCAGTTTCAGTGAAAGTATCTGCAGCGGGAGGACCAGGCACTAGATTCTCTGTATTGGGTTTTACTGGCTAAAGAGCTGAATCACAGTCAGGATACAAAGTTTGTGGTTAATCTTTCTTTGAATAACCAACAATGTTAGTCAGGCAGAAGTGACAGTCGGAATAATGATTTTTCTGCTCATGAAACCCAATTGGCACCGCAGAAGGCATTCCTTTCCTTTTACCATTCAACCACTGTGTCAGACCCACTATACACATGGTGCAGAATACATGATGTGCTCAATTGTTGTCCTGATCCCCAATTTGACATAAAATAATGTTTGTAAGTTTACTCTTTTGATTCTTTTCTAGCCTTTGATTAGTAATTGTCACGGATGCCTCTGCGACCCTCGTCCCGGGTCGCAGGCGCATCCGTGCCCCGACGCCGCGCGGCGCCCCGTCCCGCACGTTGGGTCCAGGGTCCGCTCACCCCCCTGTCAGTGCGGCGTTCACTTACCCGGCCACGCTCCTGCTCTGCCTGTCTCTGTCCCGCAGCACGAGCGGCCCCGCTCCCTAGGGCGCGCGTGCACCGGCAGTGTAAAATTTAAAGGGATAGTGCACCGGTAATTGGTCATTGCCGGGCACTGTTCCTATTTTAGTCCGGCCTCTTCCTGGCAGCCTTGCCGGATCCTTAGTGTTCATGCCTTTGGAGAAAGTGTTCCAGAAGTCTTGTCTAATCTTGCCTACCATGTACCGAACCGCTAGCCTACATTTACCGACCATGAATCTTGCTGCCTGCCCAAACCCTTTGCCTGTCCACGTCTATGAACCAGAGCCGCCTGTCCTGACCTTCTGCTTGTCCCCGACTACGAGCCTGCCTGACGAATCTGTACCACGCCTACCCTTGGCCACCACCGCAGGTAAGTCCTGCCAGTGGAAGCGACCTGGTAGATTCCCGCCGCAGCAAGTCCATCCCGCTTTGTGGCGGGCTCTACTTAGATTCTGCTCCCTGGTGTGGGCTTCCACCATCGCCTGCAGTGGTCCAGCGGATCCACCACCAGACCGTTACAGTAATATACAGTATTTTCATCAGATGTAGCAGAAAGAAATTTTCTGGATCATTAACAGATTTATGCCTATTCATTTCTCAAGTCTAAAAAGTCCACTGCAATAGCTATCAAAGAATGATTTATAAAACTCAGTCAGCTGTCCTTATATAGCTTCTGATGACCACAGTGGACAGACCTGACAGTGAGCATGTCCAAGCAGGACCAGGAATGTCAGTCAGGAATATTTTAGAAAATGCATTATTAAGTGCAATAACTTTTATTGCATAGCTTAAATTCTAGATGTGCCGCAAAATCCAAGATCAGATTTGGAGATAGCATGTTTGGTTTAGTATGGAATATATGTTTAACATGTGCTGTGTAATTTGATGCAATTTAGACCATAAAAATGTCTTTATTTGGATGATGTTTTTACTAATTTGTGAATGACAAATATAATTAAAGCATCTATGGAAAAAATTATATATTTCTTTTAAATGAACCACTAGTGTCTCTCTTTAATCATCCAAAAAGTTGGGAGGTATGCTACTGATTACATAGTGTCAGAACTTTGGCCCACCAGAGAATCCTTGGTACTCTTGTGGAGTAGTTCGACCCCGACAGATGCTTTAACAGCCATCATTGTGTAGACACAGCCATATATGTGACCCTAAAGATAAGTTGTGTGTTGACCTCTGTAAGGAGGAGGACTCCCTCAGCCATTGTTTTTACAGCAGCATACTGCCAAGACAGCACTGGAAATACTCACATTGTCCCGTCCTCTCCGGCCTCAACTTCTATTCTCTCTGCTCCAAGCTTGCTTGTGAAGAAACTGAATGTTGGAGTCCAATGAAACGTGACATTGTGCATCACACTGAACTTTATTGAAGAGTCAATGAAAGAAGAGTATGTCCTTCCAGGGTCTAGATGTCCCCTACACAAAGTGATAAACCAACAAAATAACTGATGCATTTCATAAATAGATCTGCATGGATTAATAGCCCAAACGGTAATCAAAATGTGGCACCCTCCAGAACCCTCTGTAGGCTTCCTCATGTCTTATGCTTAAGACATAGCCAGAGTTGCATTGACAATGTGCTGTTACAGTACATCATGTCTTATTCTGTGGTCACATCAAAAGCTGCAGTCATAATTTTGTAGTTACATGATGTTTTGGAGTCCAGTCATGATCAAAATTGTGCTGTTTCACCATGTTTTAATCTTGAGCTGTATACATAATTGTGCCATTTCGATAAGTCTTTAAGTGCATTGTTCATTGGAAAAAAATTAATACCCAATAGGCTCGGGATGGGAGAAAAAAGTGATACTTACCTACCTGTCCCCACAGCTGGGCTGTCACTGCATAGCTCTTCCAATCTGCTCCTTTCAGGTTCTTGTCCTTAAACACAGTAGAGGCTTGCACTCCATTGTAAGTGAATGTGGCATAAGCCTCTCTTGTATGTAGGGATGAGAACCCAAAGGCAAAGATAAGCAGATCTCAGAAACCTCCAAATGCGGCAGCGCAGGGGACAGGAAGTTGCATATAACTTTTTTCTCCCATCCCAATTCCATTTGAAATTCATTTTTCTCCACTGGATAACCCCTTTATGGTGGTCATACACATCAGACAGAAGTAGTTTGATGTCTGAGCAATGAATGATCTAGTGAACGACAATTTAGCTGATGCAGTCTTGCACATTGTAATTCAAACTAGCTGTTATGATTGTTCACATTGCCCATATATGATCAATGAACACAGGACTAATGATCTTTTGAAGGAGGTGGGACCTCCCCATATGAACAGTAGTGTGTATGGATGTATGTATATATATATTTACTATACCATGTCTATAGGTTTATTAGGGGTGAACATAACTAAGCACATTTGTTAGGGTACAGAGTGCTTTAATAAGGATAAAGAGAAAGTATGGCACGGCCTGAAGCCAAATCTCTGTGAGGTAATGGGAGGTAACCCTTAATCCATTTTGAAGGGTCCCAGACCTTGAACCCAGAAGCCATCTCGAGTGCAAAACAGACTAAAGCCATGGGTGATAGTGAGCTGGAGGAGGAAAGGAGGATCGAGAAATAGGAGGTAGTCGCCCTTCCTGTAGCTTTCTATCAATATTCTCCTCTCTTCCTAATACCCTTGACCCTATACCTCCTATTTGGTTGCTGATTCCTCTTTATACCTCGATACCGCATTTCTATCCGCTGTTCCTCCCTCATAGACTCCCTATTTCCCTTCCGCCTCCCCCCATCTTCTTTCCTCCCCCTTATAGCTATATATTCCATGTACCTCTCTCTATTTTACTCTAGTTATTTTCTCTTTGTACCAGTTCTCTTTTCCCTGATGTGTATAGTTTACTGCATTGTTTGTACTTATCGTCTGTACATATGCTTTTTTCCTAGATGTCACTTGATAAAGGCCTGTGGCTGAAATGGCAAAATAACGACAGCCGAGCCCTTATATCTCTGACATTTGTATTTTCCTCTAATCTAATGCCGTAATCTAATGTACCGGCTCGGCATGTTAGCACTCTTGCTATGGAATCTTTGGTAGTATCCTTCTGCTTCTTCATCTTAATAAATTGATGTATTGCAAATGTACTAGACTGGTACACCGTAGTTTATATACATTCTAGAATTGGCGTATAAGGCATGAAGTAACATAATAGACATGCTGATGCAGCGATTAAAGAATTACCTAACCATTCATCATATGTTTATAAAATTCACGTGAAGGGTCTCATAGAGGGAGAGGTGACTTCTGATTTTTAGTTCACCCTCTGCAAATTTTCTTTAAAATACATTTGTTAGAGCTTCTCTTCTGAACCCCAAAGCAGCTTCCCACAGTTTGCTGAAAGTATAGAACTCACCTGAACACCATGTGGTCTTGCTTGCTGCCCAAAGACCCATCTAGTGTCACATACACTTTTCCAAACACTCTTGAAGTTCCCTTCAAAAGCAATGAAATCTTGTATCTCCAGCCTAAAGGGCACACAGAACAGACACACAGATAAGAAGATTATTTTTTATTGCAGTATGAGTTGCTTAGTTCAGTATCTTGTGGTCTAGAAGTTCTAATTATTGTTAATTTTACAGAAATGGTCTAAAAAAGTTATTTTAGCCCCTTCCTGTTTATTATGTTCATTGTTGGGTGATCTATATCTTTGCTCCATTAGTGCAAAGCTATGATCTGTGACTCTGTTTAATGGCATTGTGTGTTGGAGTCGGAGGTAGTCTGAAATTCTCCTCCTGATTCATGTAGTTCAGGTTGCCGCACTGTCCATTCTCTTTCTGAAAACACCTAAGATCGGCGATTCCAGCTTCATCTCCTTAAGGTCTCATTACTGGTTCATGTTGCCTGTCTGTTTCTCTCTTATGCTTTACACTACAGTTACACAATTGATAAGGTTAAGAAAAAAAAAAGTCCGGTCAATCAAGGCCAACCTAAAACCCTACTTTGTTGATCCAGAGGAAGGCAAAATTCCATGAGGCAGACACCAAATAACCCATACTTGAGGAAAAATTCCTTCCTGACTCCACTATTGTAACCAAAATAAATCCCTCTCTCCAGAATCTACTAACCTTAAACTGTAGTATTATATTTTTTCAAGAAAGTCATCTAAGCCCCTCACAACATCAATTTCCTTTGGGGCTGTTCACACGGCTTATACTGGGACTGATTCCAGCCATACTGCGCGCCGTATTTGCGCTCCAATACGGCTGAAATCCGTCCCAGTCATTACGGTAATCCACAGATTCCGTCTCTTCTCCCCGCTCGGCGAATACGCCGAGGGGGGAGAAAGTGACACGCACATTACTTACAGCGTGTACGCGCCGTTAATAATGACTGTCTATGGGGCCGGCGTGTTGCCGGGCCCCCGACCCACCCCCGCTGCACGGCATCCGGTGTAATTGCGGGGCGAAATCCGTCCCGCAATTACGTCGGCTTTAATCCGTGTGAACTAGCCCTTATTCTCGCAGCTCTTACAGAAAAGATTCCTCATGTATGATGATGAGTAAACCTTCTTTCTTCCAGATGTAGAGGTTGCCCCTCCATTAAGAGACGGCCCTGATTGGTGACCCCCAAGCTTAGGTGTATTCTCTACTGTAGTGTGATGTAGCTTGAAATACATCTCTTCAGACTCCCCGTTAGGGGCTCAGGATGTTGCACTGTCCCTCAACGCTTCATAATTCTGCTTTTCTTAGTGATGAGCAGAGACTTCAACTTATAGGGGTTGTCCCCCTTCTGCCAAAATCATACCAGCAGTTCCTAGGGTCCCAGTAAAATAAATATAAAACCTTATACTCGCTTTCCCCGGTCTTCTGTTTTTGTTCTGTCACTTCCAAACAGGAACGCCACTTCTGCAGTGGTCATATGCCGCTTACTGCATCACCGTTCAGAAGTGAACAGTCCCTGGTCTGAAAACAGACCAGGGACAGGAGAAAGGGGGTATTTGTTTGTATCTTACTGGGGCCTCAGGAGTTGCTGGTATTCTTTTGAGTTGCTGCTCATCACTAAGAAAAGCATCTACTGTCTAAAACTAAAATTCTGTCCCTTCCAATGCTTTATAACAGCTCTTTTCCAGTAGAAATGTGTCTGATGTCTCAGAATTTTTGCTTACTTATCACTCTACCATATTATTATCTTTTAAATCTGTAAAGATGCAAGAATAATACCATTTTGCTGGATGTTATATCACTCGACACCTCCTCCCCCAACCCAAATCACTTACTGGAGAAATGGTTGAAGTCCCCTCCAGTGTTTAAATAGAAGCTCTGTTTCCTTGTGGCATTGTGGTGGGAGAGGTCTGCATAGTACCCCATGGAGGGACATCCACCAGGAAGACAGGGGAAACAGGAGCCCTGGAGAAAGTAAGTGCACCCTCATAATTTTCTCAACAGAAAGTACAATTACTCCAATTGTTTGTCTCATTTCATGAGTGTGTCAGTAGACAAGGCTGATGCCATAACCGAGCCTCTGGATCTAAGGCGCTCTACTAGGTGGCTGGAAAAGCCAGTTTCTCTTTGTGCTATAATGGCAGCTATATTCATTGTTACTCAGATATTCCAGAGCAAATCTAAGAAATGAGGAGAGCAGGGTTCTATGCTTGAGTAAACATGATCAGAGCATGCAACAAAACTTACTGCAGTAAAGGCCTCGTAGCTCTCGCAGGGGTAACCGGTGAGGCCATCAGGGTGACTGATGCTGTACGTAAAGTAGTGAAATGACCGGAAGTGGTTACACGCCAAGACCTCAAGCGCAGCTGTGAATTTAAATTCACAAAGATTATGAGATTGAGACAGCAACAAGGCGTCAGGTCTACAGGACGAAAGAACTATGAGCAGCTTAAAGGTAATGAAGTAGTGGAACAGAGCTTAGCCTCGTGGATTATGCGATCTGACTATGGAAAGCAGCAGAGAGACTTTAGGGATTTGGAAAGCCTCAGCTAATGGGTTAAGAAAGTGATAGGAGTTTAAAAGCCTTGAAAAGGGGACAGGTTATTTAAGGAGGAGCAGGGGTGTTGGAGCCATCAGTTTACAGAGTACACAATAGAATAGTTGCTGCTCTGTCTGATGGCTTCTTCTTTGCAGCAGTTATCTGTGGTTCATGCTGCAGTAGAGCAGCATGGTGTGGGGTCAACTAAGGTTTCTGTGACACCTCCATGTTCAGGTCCTAAGTTGTAGTTTCCTACGTTCCTGTATACACCAGCCTGTTGGATTGTGGTTTTGAACTATGCCTGTTCTTGGTCTACACCTTCATCTAGCCCTTTGGTAACTACACCTCGGTATCATTGTTCCTGTGATCCTCTGCCAGGTGTACTCATGTTTCTTTGTATCTGTGCCTGCTGCTCCAGTGTTCTGGTACTTCCAGTGTCTATAGCTTCTGTGTCCCCAGAGTTTCCACGCTTTTAGTTTCTCCAGCCTGTGGTCTCCAGGGCCAGCTGATCAGTTGCTCCTGGTTCTCCACTTTCCATGCCTGTATCTGCTCCTTGATTCCTGAGTCCCCTATGTCTGAAACTCCAGAGTACCTGTGTCCCTACCGGCTTCAATGGCAGCGGACTATTGACATCCTGAGGCATGTCTGGCTACTACCTTGGAATTCTCAAAATATAACTGAAAAGTGACCAAGACTTCCAAGTTCTACCCTGGTCCCCCAATTGCCCAGACTTAGAAATCAACTGTCCATCTGTGGGACCACCTCTATTATCCTGTTCACTCTATGGATCCTAAAGCAACTGTGGGATGCAGTCAGCATGGCTCCAGATACCTGCAAAAACCTACCAGAACCTTACTGAGTTGCTCCCAGTCCATCCAGCTGCTGTCCATGCTGCACACGGTGGTTACTTTGGAGGTTAGTTGGTGGTCATAATAATGTGACTTAAACGTGTATTTGCTTTGTTACAACAGTGCCTCATTTTGGTAAGGTTACAACTGTCATAAGTGTTATGGATTGTCTTAGCTTTTCTTTTCACAATTAATCAAACCTCATGACTGAGAAATCATTGATTCGCCAAGGAGAAAAATACCTGAATGAAGGCATCAGTTTATTAAGAAATCATGACGAGGGGCTCTGTTTGCCTTTGTGGTGGTTATGATATAATCAAACATATTAGAATGGAAAAACACAAAGGATTAGCCAGAGTTATTGCAGATAAAGTCAGTGTCCAACTTCTTTCCTGCGCCTGCTTCAGCATTAGCAGAAAATAGCATCGAAGCTGAAGCCCAATTTACTGTTTTTTTGATGGAGCAGAACATCTTTATAGCCACAAGTAAACATGTACGGTCTTTAGTCAAGAGGATATTTCCAGCTTCTAAGACGGCACACATTATTCAGGGTTCAGTAGCTCCAGGGGCACACTGTAACATGATAGATGTCAGCCAAGGCCGAAAAAATAGATGGTCATCTCACGGACTGCCAGTTCTGATGAATGTCCAGTGCTTCCTTGTATTATCATATATGAACATTCAGGGCTAATGGTAACTGAACTTTTAGACATGGTTTCGGGTCTACCTGGTAGAGCCCAAGACCTTTCTGATGCTGTTAACTCCAGGTAATAAAAAATATAATGTAGGCTAAAATATGTGTGCTACATATTCAACTGAAAAGGCAGCTACTATGTGTGGAAAGCATGATCGTGTGGGGCAAGAATCAGGAACACTCAGAGTGTTGTGCAAAAACAATTCTGCTGTGGGATCTCCCTGCCACCTAGTTCAAATAATTGCTGAACATGCAGCAAGCACTTTGTAAGTGGGTAAGACCTTATTATTGGAATTTGCTTGTGCAAGAAGGGTAGATACCTTGCGGCGTTAGTAAACGAGTGAACCATGTGAAGACCCGTTGGCTGTGACTTGAAAGGACCGTGTTTATTGGAATGTCCTTGTCTTAGGTTTTTTAATACATTTGACAATGTTTCACCTGGTTATAGAGTGAGTTCTCTTCTGCCTGTATTTAAATTGTCTTTGCAGACAGGAGCACCAACAGTACATCACTTGTATCCAGTAATGTTAACTAGATGCCAACCACCCCTTGACTACAAATGTCCATTTTAAAACGGCAATGCAAAGTGTACAGCTGCATACTAATTGTGCTCCAAGGAAAACCGTCCGAGCCTTCCTGTATATTCAGAGTTCAATGAGCATTTTATATACAGAGACAGGAAGCCTCATGGTTTCCCAGGCCAGGCACTCAAAGGAAAAAAAAGGGGCGTTTTGAATTTTTACATTTTTTCTCCCTATGGGGCTTGAATAAGTGATTGTTTGATTGCATGCTCTATATGCTGCAGCACATAGTAATTTGGTTATTCTATTACACCTTACAATAATACATTATAATAATACATTCATGGAAGCATTCATTAGGCCTCCTAATGGACTCTGGACTCTGCAACCATGTATAACTGTTCACATGCTGCTGCTGCACCAGCCGCCGCATCTAGGCAGTTAAACGGCCAGGATCTTGTGTAAGAGTCTGATATTGTATGTTTAGTAGTTATTATAAATTTATTTTTAATGGGTTTTAGTTTTTATCTATTTTTTTACATGTGATTAAACACTGATCTATGTACATCACAGAAATATGGAGAAGTCCTTTGTGGATTATCTGGAGTATCCTGCAGCATCAATATGCTATTAGTCCAATTTTTTTGTTACGTTTTTTGGAGACATGTACACCAAGTTATGACTATATTCTTTCACATGAATCAATATGTATTTGTATAATATCTACAGAATGGTTCAGAAATTAATGTTCCATTGGGATAGTGCACATGTCCAAATCTTTGAGGTTGTTACTGGGATAGTGGCATCAGAGGAAACGGAACCTTAACCGGATTTGTGATCAACTACATAATTAAGATCTTTATAATAAAATTGCATATTTATTTTAATAGGATGGTTGCGATGTCCTGTATAATTGAATTGCATTGATCTATGCTCTCTGCTATAGTCTTATAACACATTGTGACCCCTACTAGAAATAATAAAAAATGATACAGGCCACATTCCTGTCCATAGTTATGGCTACCATGGAGTAACTGTATGGAGTAAACATTTGATGCAGCAAAATAGGCCATGTGACCACCAGCCGGTGGTGGAATGAGGCATGAAGGACTGGCACACTGGGCCTATACAGAGCAAAGAGATAAGAGTTTAAAGGGGTTGTGTCATTTCATTAAATGGCCTTCAGAATAAGGGGACAGTGAAAACAAGTAAATTTGCAATTAGATGTCATTAGCAAAGCTGTCTTGTATTCACAGTTTTCCTTATCTTCTGTTTCTGTTTACACTGATATCCAGTCCTGGTCGGATCCCTCCTCTTTGCATTTCACTAGCTGAGAGCTCATTTACATTCTGTCTGTCACAACATGAAGGGCTGAGTCATTCTCAAGTGGACTCTAGGTCACCATAAGAGGAACATGAGCTGGGCAAGTGGAAGTGATCCTGTTCAGCTTTAACATGTTTGCTGTAGAGCACATGCCAAGCTCAAGGCCCAGGAGCTTAATCCCTTTAGAGTTAGAGCAATTCTTATCTCTTGCTTGTGTACACAAGCTTTCCTAGGTTACAGACCACCTCTCTCTGTTCTAAGGCTATGCTCACACGGCTTATTTTGGGGCTGCGCTCTAATACAAGCGAAATGCGCCCCAATCATTACGGTAATCAAACTGTTCTCATAGAGAACTATGGATTATGCCTCCTCTCCCTGGGCGTACAATCTGATCGTATTGTACACGCGGAGAGATAATTGACATGTCGAAAGCGCCGCGAGTAATGCTTGTCTATGGGGCCGGCGGGCTGCTCCCCCCCCTCCTCCGCGTCGCACCGATCAGCGCGACTCCCGAAGACCCAGCGTAATTGTACTGTACACCCCGTAATTAAGCCATGTGAACTTACCCTAACAGGCACTGGCAGTGGCTGGGATGATGTTACTTACTTGAAAACTTTAACCCTTTAGAGCTCTGGAGCCCTCTATCCTGCTGTTTAGAACTGTCGATCACCAATGTCCCTATAACAGGATCAGCTAGGACTAGCAGAGTTGATCTATAAATCACTGCTGTAGACCTGCGCACAGCCTGACCAAGAAGTGTGAGTCTGAAGCTGGCTGTGGATCTGTGAAACAGCATGGTGAGAACACCCTTTTAAAGACACAGGAATCAAGTAAGGAGAAAGACTGGATGCAAAAGAACTGGCTCTCCAAGAGTTACCAGGCACTATCTTGTATAGGATGTTCAACAACTCTGACAGTGGCACAGTTTGCCGGCCCAGACAGGCACCTTAGCCATCCTCCAACAGCCCTCTGAGGGCAAATATAATGTTGATCTGAAACTATAACTGGATGTTAATGAGCCTGATCCATGAGTAGAGCTTGCCAAGACGTCAACCTACTGTCTAGGTGGTCTTGGTCAGAAGCACTACAACTCCCTACACATCACCACTAGTAGTCCCATTATATGAGAGTCCACACCTGTGCTTTTATGGTGCCCGTCACTGGCACTTTACATTATATAACACTATAAAGTGCTCGACTGTAAGAAGAAAACACACCATGGAAGCTTCAACTGTAATGGGTTGTTCACACGGCTTACTTGGATGAGGTTTTGGACGAGGTTTTCGGAGTGTTTCCTCGCCCCAAAACCTCTCCAGTTCATTTAATTGATTCCTATGTAAAACCTCGTTGTAGTTCACACACGACGAGGTTTTTACACGCTTCTTTGGAAGTACTGAAAAGAAGTGTCATGTCAATTCTTAAGGCGTGTTTTTGGCACGTTTTGGGCGCGTTTTTTGTCCTGGCTATCAATTTATATGGGTGAAAACTTCGTCGAAAACCTCATCCAAAACCTGATCCAAAACCTCGCCGAGAAACACCTCTAAAATCTCTTCTGAAGAAACGTGTTTCAGGCGAGGTTTTGGGAGCGGAAACGCTAAGTCGCGTGAACATGGCCTAAGAGTTGTCACACTTTGTAATATAGTCAAGGAGAAGAACTTACTGTTCCTGTTACTCAGAAATGCAAACTTGCTTGGACATCCAGACATGTGATCTCCTCCATTTGGGTAAAAGTCAAAATGTCCAACAGGTTTTATCATCCCAACACCTGGTAAAGATAAGATGAGGTAAGAGACAAAGGCTTCATATCACTATCATCCCAATGTACAAATCCTTACCAAGTAATTTATTGGTGTCAGTGTGGATCACATCAACAAAAATGGCATCGGAATGATCCAGACGGACTTCTTCAGGTGTGTTCTCAAACCAGGGCCGGGCTGGGTCCAGACCTTAAAAGATAGGAAGGAAGACATTAAAACCAAGTAGGACATTTCTAGGTGGTCGGTCACAGAGGATGGTCTACACTAATTGAGTTGTGAAAAGTATTCAGTTAGGATGAGTTTTTAGCCTCTGGACATAAATATTTCCGGTTCATGACAGCAAGCAGAGATCTTGAAAATGGTGACAAAGTAGAACAAAATCTACTAGAAATCTGCAGAATGTATATTTTATATAATATTACGAAAATTACATAACATATACTATTCACAAAAAGTTAGGGAAGGCCTTTTGGGAAAAGGGAGAACAAATTTTCTTACATTTTTTTTAAAAAACCACCAACAAAAAGCACACGTCCAACGAAATGTTTCAGCCCTTTTTGTTGACTCTAGAAAGGGGAGCTTAACGACAATTGGCTCGATCACACAGGATGACGCTTCATTGTAAACAATGCCCTGCAAACCAAATTATAAATGCCGTCAACCCAGGCACATTTAAGAGAGGTGAGAGGCAACCAAGTCACATCAGACCATTTGTAACCATTTACGTCAATGTGTTCTGTGTGCTCGATGACCAGCAAGGGTACCTGACCTGGGTGATGCATAGCGTTCTTCTTGATGTCTCCAGCATAGTTGATGGCCATCATTTCTGTACAGAGTGGATAATGTACACTGAGGGCTCCTGGTCCATTTGGCCAGAGAGATCTCCCTGCCCAAAAGACAATGACGCTTGTGCCCGGTGGTGGCCAGTTCGTCTAGCAGCAGTCAGCTTATGTAAAGTTATAAAGGTCTGACCCACACTTGGGGGTTGCCTTTCCTCCCTTAAAAGTTCCTGGAGTTGTGTGGGTTCATCACCGTTTCCCCAGGGCTTGTTTCAATGAAAATCATCGGTGGTGATGGAGCCAAAAGAGTCCATTTTTTTCCTTTCGTGACTCTTCCAGTCCTCTGTTACAACCGTGATGACACCTAACACTCTAAGCTAAGTGGGCACTTCCGTCTGAGAGACCCGCTTTAACCCGCAATGGGAGGTACTATGACAATTGTAAGGGTTTGTCTTGGCTCAGATGTCAAAAAATTTAAGAGCGTGATGAGGAGGGGGACGTTTTTAAACCAAATTTAAATTTGATCCCTAAAGTATTGGTGACTAGGACCAAACTTCTGTAGTAAATTTTTTCATTAAGCTCCTTGTTAAGCCCCAAGTTGTGCAAAAAGTAGGAAACATTTAACAGTTGGGCATGGCCCCTTTAAAGTTTTTTGATGGTTTCATTTAGTTCATTTAAAAAGAAAATTCAAAAATGTTAGTTCATCCCCAAATTTTAACTAAAAACCCATATCCCAACCTTTTTTTGATATGTATGATCAGAACACTGCAGCAAGCACTAGGTTAAGAAACATGGAAAACTGATGGCAGAAAAAGACCACATTGTCCATCTAGTGAGTTTTTATATTATTTCCTTGTTCTTTTTTTCATTTTAGGATAGATATAAGTTTGTCCCAGGTTTACGCTTACAATTATCAGCTACAAACTCTGGAGGTTTGTTCCAACATTATTTAATATTTTTCTTAAATTATATTTTTGGAAAATTGCTTTGATCCCCCCTTTCCCCCAACATTTCAAGTACCCCCCCAAAATTTGGGGGTTGTATTTACCTGTGACCCTTTCCCCGATTCCGGGGATTCTTTTTCCCGGGTTTTCTCCTGCACAGAGCGCCCAGACTGGGGCCCGATAAAGGGGATTTTGGATAGAGAATATCCCAGCTCCTCCTCAGGAGACAAGACATTAAACTCCTCTGTTAAGGTAATCAACCATTTTCAGGGTCTCATGCACACGCCTATATTACAGTACTAGGGGCCTTCTGATAGTCTACATGGTCTTTACTCAGATTTCCCAGCCAGGACATATAAAAGTGCAGGGCTTATGCAAACCATGCCCCCAGAATGGGCATTCCCAGGCAGATCGTGTGTGTACCGGGACAGGACTAAAATCTCCTGGAAACCGGAGAGAAAAAAGATTGGCAATAGGGCTTTTTTTGGGTATTTTTTAATTTGCCTCTGTTTTCAACATAGGGGTTTTTCTACTGTATCTAGTGGCTTACTTATCAGATACATGATGAAGCATTACACCTGACAGATCCTGTTTCAAAGCACATGGGGGATTTTTCTTTATACCAGGCCTTAAAATAGAGAAATGGCCCCTCATAGTAAATAATTTAAAATTTCAAAAAAGAAGAGTTTTGATGACAGAAAAATTTCGCCAGATAGGGGATACCTTTTTAGTTTTGTTAAAAAAAAAAAAAAAAAAGGACCAAATTTTTAAAGGGGGGGGGTTTTTCCAAGAAGTGAAATTTCCCTTTGCTAACAAGGGTCTACTGTCCTCTTTAGTCTTTTAAAAGAGGGGGGTTGTTTCCTGGGTTAAAAAAAAAAAAAGTTTTCCTCCCGTATGTCATTGCACCACCTTCCATGCACTTCCCAAAAGGGTGATACCATTATGCAGTCAGTCCTGAAATGGGGCGGGGCTCGAGGGCTACTGAGCAAAAAATGGTGTTTTGGGTAAAACCCCAGAGAAGAACCTGTAAAGTGGGACAAGAATATATGGTTTTTTTTTTTCCCTCCCCACTTAAAAAAGAAAAGATAAGCCTTTACTGACTACTGCAAAGAAAACATAAATGGATGGAGCAGGGGGCTGACTGCATTTTACTTTTTTAAAAATTACATTTACAGGATTTCCCCGCTCTCCTACAAAAAAATAAAAGGGTACGTTGGAAAACCCCAAAGAGCCAAAAGTATTTTTTAGGAGGTGGAGTATTTGGGGGGCCCTGACTGAGAGAAGCAGAGCAGTGACAACCCCCAAACAAGCTCTGCTCCCCCCCTCCTTTTAGATAAGAAAAAGGGAAAAAACCAAACTGGGGCCCGCCAACTCCTGGCCCCGAGATAACGAAAAAAAGCAGTAAACAAAGGGAAATTTGGGAAGGCTGCAGCTGTAATAAAAATTTTTTTTTAATCACATATATTTAAAAAAAAGGTTAAATACTCTTTTGGGGGACCCAAAAAAAACAATGGGTCGTGGCAAAACCCCTTTTAAGTAACTTTGCACAAGACTCATCACACATTTCTGGGCTTTCATGCAAAGTCTGCCAATCACCAATCCCCTTCCCTGCCCTTGGTATCAGGATCCAAAACAGAAAAACAAAATAGAAATAGTTAAAGCAATTTCTCTCTAATTAAACCATCTGAAAACGGACTGTCAACCATCTCCATAGACCCTTTAATTAGAAAATCTGAGCTGTAGTCTACAGGGCTTGGATTTTCTGACGGTTGGATTTTAAATCCGTAAACCATTAAAAAAACTAAAAACACGGAATTTTCCAACCAGCTTTAGGGCGGAATATGTACTGTTCAATGTTTAGGAGGGGTGGCTGAATCAGCAAACCACAGACAGAAACTGTCCACCAAAAACGTTCAAAAACATATTGGGTTTCTTTTAAATCAGAATCTTCTGAAAATTTTAGTTTTTAAAAAAATCACTAAGGGCAATTTTTCACAGCACGGGGATACCAAATGTTTCAGGTTTTAAAACCGCTGAATCCGAGGGCACTGTGTTGCATAGACAGTAATGAAAAACCTGTGCTGTAGTCTATACAGCATGGGTTTTCAATTGCCATGTTAAAAATCTGGTGGAATATGCATCATGAGTTTTGTGGTTTGCTGTCGGTTTCCCGTAAATTCAATTGCACGGGCCGACAGAAAAAACTAAAACCGACCACGGTTTTTGAACAAATAAGTGACAAAAAACGGGATCCTGCATAGGACAAAAAGCCGTCGGCTTTCTGGCATTTTTTTTACCTATGCTGTGTGACTTTAGCCTAAGAAAGGGAGTTTGAAGTCAGAGCCGCCACAGGCAGCAGTGCTAGATCACTATTTTAATCACTTTGTAACACCTTCTGTTCTAAGCTGGGACAGTTTGCTATGAGCGGGAGAGGGGGAGAGGTTGAGACTGAATATCCATGTAAACACAGGAAGCAGCAGCTTTCTTCACATTGGGTCCTGGCTGCTGTTGACTCTGTATGTAGTAAGAGACTGTGTATGTTCTCCTGTAGCAGATTAACCATTGTAGGAAGTTATAGCCTCCTCCTTATACCTGGGTTGTATAGCACACTGGGAAATTGTTACATGACTAAATGAAGGTTCAGTTTCCTGGTGGGAAATATGTATATAATTCTGTGGGTAGAGTGTAGATCATGTAGTATTATAGAAAGATCAGAATAAAGGCTCATAAGTAAAGGGGCAAAACATAAATACAGTTGCGTGTGCTTCTATAGGTGCTGCTGTGCCCTTGTCCTAAACTTTCAGCAGGACATATATATATGGTGAAATTCCAGATGACGTATTACTTGATATTTACCTGCAACCTCTTTATCAAATAGGCAATTTCTGCCCCCACAAGTCGAGCGTTGTTTGCAGCCTGGACATATAATTTTACACTTCCAGAACCATCGCGCCAATCAACACCAATGCAGTTCACATCTTCTGCTGCGAGAAGGGCCTGATGCATAAAAAGGTTATGGCTCAAATATTCATTTATTTCTCAACTTGTCCAGCATCATTAAAGGATGAAGTTGTCAGTTCCCAACCCCTATTAATATCACTGAACATTGTACAGGGTGGGCCATTTATATGGATAAACCTAAATAAAATGGGAATGGTTGGTGATATCAACATCTTGTTTGTTGCACATTAGTGTATGGGAGGGGGAAAACTTTTCCAGATGGGTGTTGACCGTGGCGGCCATTTTGAAATTGGCCATTTTGGATCCAACTTTATTTTTTCCAATGGGAAAGAGGATCATGTAATACATCAAATTTATTGGGAATTTCACAAGAAAACAATGGTGTGCTTGGTTTTAATGTAACTTTTGTTCTTTCATTAGTTATTTACAAGTTTCTCTTTGTTAACAGCCATTGACGTTGCAGAGGTTAACACATGAGGAGCGGATAGAAATTGTGTTGATGTCTTCTGAACGCAGTACCCGGGTCATTGCAGCAGATTTCAATGCAAGACAGCCTATGAGACCACTCATCTCCCATGCTACAGTTAGCAAACTGCTTGCCAAATTTCGTGAAACAGGTTCAGTGTTGGATTTGCCAAAATGTGGACGCAAGAAACTGTCACAAATGAAGAAATATCAGTGGCTGTCCTAGCTTCATTCAGCAAGAGCCCACAGCTTAGCACTTGCCACATGTCACTGGAGAGTGGCATCAGTCAAACATTCCTTAGGCGGATATTAGCTATCACAAATGGCACCCTTACAAAATCCAGCTGCTGCAGCACCTCAGCGAGGATGACCCAGATCGGCACAATGAATTTGCAGAATGGGCAAAACAAAAATTGGAACCGTACCCTCAGTTTACACAGAACATTATGTTCAGTGATGAGGCAAACTTTTTTGTGAATGGTGAAGTTGACAAAACCACTACTATTGGTCTGACACTAACCCACAGCGGATAGATCCCTCCAAGACTGTTGGGACACAAAAATTAATGGTATGGTATGGTATATGGGGTACAAAGATAGTAGGGCAATTCTTCATCAATGGAAACCTCAATGCCACTGGATATCTGAAATTGCTACATGATGATGTCTTGCCCTCTTTAAGCACTGAAGATGGCACGTTCACTGTGTTTTTCCAGTTTCCAGGAAACTGTTCATGTTTGAATGCTGGTGCACCACGACATTATGGGTGTCGGATCCGAGCATTCCTACATGAACAATTTCCTGAAAAGTGGATTGGTTGTCGTGGGCCACCAATGGCCACCAAGGTCTCCTGATCTGACCCCCTTATAATACATATATGTATTGTATAATAGTGGTATTAGATCAGACCTTCATAAGATCCATAAACCTTATTTTAAAACAGCTATTTCATTTATTACTGCTGAGAAGCAGCCTTCATACCTTGACTAGCAGGCTGTCACAGCTCCACCGAACAGTAACCGCTTGCCCACATATTACTATTTAACAACCGGTCTCTATCGTGACTGAGGTTGTCACAATCCCCAATTGACATCACTGAACATACTAGTAATAGAATTACATAGGGATCAGAAATGATATCCACACACCTTACATTACAGTAATAGCTCTGGCATGTACTGCGGACAGCCATCCTGTAAATCATAAAAAGAAGTTGTGACAGCCCAACTCTCTTACACGACTAAATATATTTTCACATCATTTTTAAGTTTGGGATTTTAGAAATGATGCTCGTTCATCCCTGCGCAATGTATTTAGCCTCTTGCTGACACATGACTTATGAGTACATCCTGGTGCAGTTTCGGTTCTCACAGGATAATTGTAGCTGACAACTGCCAGTAACAGCAAGGAATGGAGCCAGCTCTGTTCCCTGCTGTTTAACCCCATAGAATTCTCACTCTGATTAGCACCTTTGCGGCGAGATCACGGTTGCCGATCATTTAAGGTGGCAGCTGGAAGCCTTATGAAGACTTCCATCGCTGTCATGTATACAGTTTTAACACTTTTTGTCCCAGTTATGAAGCATTAGAACCACCGACTTTGAACTGATGATCGTGCCCCATAGTGGTGAGGTACTCTAGGGAGAGAATGTTTAAGAAAAGAAACTAAGTAAAGAAAAAACTAAGGGCCACATGTATGAAAACTGTCTAGCTCTAAAATTCACTTTGTTACCCATAGCAACCAATCAGCAACCATGACCTACAAGGCTCTCCATAACCTCTCCCCTCCATACATCTCTGCCCAAATCTCCAGATATCTCCCCTCACGCAATCTCCGCTCCTCACAGGACCTTCTTCTCTGTTCTCCTCTTATCAGCTTCTCACATAACCGTCTCCAAGACTTCTCTCACGCTTCCCCCACACTCTGGAATGCACTGCCCCAACACATCAGACTCTCTGCCACTCTCACCAGCTTCAAAAGCAACCTGAAAACCCATTTCTTCAGGATTGCCTATAACCTACAATAACCCTGCTGCCACTGTACTACCCCACAAACATGTCTGCCCCTCTCCTCCTGTCTCTTCCCTCCTCCTTGTATATTGTAAGCCTTCGCAGGCAGGGTCCTCTCTCCCTTTGTACCAGTTATACGTCATTCATTGTCATTATTGTACTCACTTGACATATCATGTATGTGACACCCCCTCAAATGTACGGCGCCATGGAATCAATGTCGCTTTAAAATAAATGTTAATAATAATAATAATAATAATAATAATAATAATCAGAGTGCCCCTTTAATTTCATATAATGCTCTGGAAAAATGAAAGGGGCGCTCTGATTGGTTGCTATAGACAACAAAGTGAATTTTAGGCCTAGACAGTTTTCATACATGTGGCCCTAAATGTTTAAAAGTATAAAAATTAATAAATATTTAAAGTTCAAATCACCCCCTTTCTGCCATTTTACAAATAAAAGCTACACATAATTGTTATCGCTGCGTCCCTAAAAGTCCAATCAAAATATATTGTACGCTAAATACTGTAGAAGTAAAAAACTTCAAACTGCAAAATTGTGTTTTTTCGGTCATTTCACGTTCCCTAAAAATTTAAATAAGTGATCAAAAACTTGATTATATCCCAAAACGGTACGCTTCATCCTGCAAAACATTCATCATCACTTAAGTCCATAGTTGGAATTACAAAAAACATCATTGCCGCTGTGGCACAAATTTACAAAATAGAGAATGTTTTTTTTTTTTATTGTACTAAAACATAACACAAACCCTTCAAATTTGGTATTACAGGAATCATATCAACCTGCAGAATATAGGTAACAGAAGCGTGAGTAGTTTAAAAGAAAACCCCCACAAATATAGTGCAAGTACTTTTTTTCACATTTCACCCCAGTTAGAATTTTTTGGCTGTTTTCCAGTATATTGTATACTACAGTCAATTAAACCATTAGAAAGTACATCTTTGTCCTACAAAATAAAAGCCTCATATGTCTATGTAGATGGAAAAATAAAAATTATGGCTCTTGGAAAGCGGGAAGGAAAAAAAAATGAAGACCCAAATTATTATGACTGGCTGTCAGGAAGGGGTTAAGGGGTATTCTCACTACATTGATTAGCTTTAAATATGTAGGGAAAGGTAAATAACCAATGCTGTTCTGATGTTGCTTCATTTCAGAGTTAAAGCAGTTTTTATCTTGTGCTTGTTTACATAAGCTTCTCTAGTTACTAACTTGCTGTTTCTTATCAGCAGCACAGGAACTTGTTTATCTGCATTATTGATGAGCTTAGGAGCTCTGCAGCGTTGTGCTCTGCTGTTAAACCCCCTCCATCACTAATGTCTCTCTAACAAACTCTGCTAGAAGTAGCAGAGCCAATATGTCAACCACTGTTGTAGAACCACCCATTGTATAACCAGGAAGTGGGAGCCTGAAGCTGCCTGTGAAGAGCAGACTATTAAACAGCCTGTTGAGAAAATCCCTATAATATTGTTCCCCATTAGTGCAGCAGTAATGAAAGTGTGGAGTGGCAGCAGGATCTATGACAAGCGCTTGTTTTGTGCCTATATTAGGACAACCAACTCAAGTGACACTTGTAAGTGCAGATATCTGAGAATTTTTTGGCTTGATTCATTGGATGCCAATTGAATGTTTTGCATAATGGATGTAAAATTAATCCAAACCTTGGCTTGTCCTGAACCCAAAAAAACTGCGCTGGACTATACCAATGTATAGCAGGAAACCTTTTTATTTTATCAAGGGAAAGGGGAAGACGAGTTTTGTGTCTATAAAATGACACTTCCTCAGTTCCAATGGAGCTGATGAAGTGTCATGTTATAGACATGAAAAACGTCTTCTCCTTTCTCTTGATAAAATAAAAAAATAAAATAATAAAAAAAGTTCCAACAAAATTGTTGTTGCACCTTAAAGTGTTGTGCCTGGATTCTGCACAACATTAAGAGGTGAGTAATACATATCTCAAAGTATATACTCTTGTGTCTTTACAATATTACACAAGGGAGCACTGTCTCCATTGTCTTTTTTTTTATCCCCTTCTCTTTGTTGGATCCCAATTACCATACCTAGATGGTGCCTCTATCCTGGACCATCCCCCCCCCTCCAAATTTTTCACTTTCTCCTACAGTCTGAATGAGAAATCTTTGCATTAGTATATTTGAATACCATTGTCTACAGCAATATGAGACACCTACCTGACACATTACTGACGCCCAATTGTTCACAGCCCTGTCTGCCATACCATGAACGATGAAACACGTCTTTCGACTTGTCTGGAACTTTGAGTTTGTGACGCTTGTTAAATTATTAGCACTGATCATCTGAAAACAAAGTGAAAAAATGCATAAAGAAGTAGAAAATACAAGTTAAGATAACGGGAGTTATAGTGATACTAGTAGCGATAGTGGTATTGATGGGGCAGTAATGCTTGAAGTGCTAGGATAGAGTAGGTCTGCACAGCATGCGGCTCAGCAAAGGATTTCTACCACCCCACAAAGGGGGAGGGTCTGTAAACCCTGTCCCAAATCAGGTGGTGCCGCCCAATATGGGAGTGTTTCCAGGACATTCCTGTGCAGTTCCAGCTCCCACATCCTGCAGAGCTGTGCAGGTAGGATTAAGCACACAGACCTACTAACTCTGACGAGATATAAGAGGATGATGAATATTATATCACCTGGTATGAATTTGGGGTTTCTCCAGTGAACAGGAAGAATCTGGTATTAGTCTTCTCAGGAGACCATGGCAGAGCAGGATGTGGTCTTTGTAAGGTTCCAGACCATGGATAATCATCTGAGAAACAGCCAAGATGGTCATAGCAGATTTCCTTTCCTGCAAAATGAATACAAAAAACACCTTTAATGGAACAGAGTTATATGTTACCCATAGGGTGATACTTAAAGGGGATGTATTGCTTCATCAGTTCAGCTGTTTTCTTGAAGCTTGATTCTCTCAGTTCCCAGCTGGGTGTTTCTTAACTGAAGGGGGAAGACATCATCCTCCCCCTTCACTGTTCATGCTCCCGCCTGAGTCAGTGTGTTCCTCCCCATCCTCTCTGAGTCCACATGTCCCTATGTCCTCTCCCTATGCAGTCTTATTTTGTAAGAGCTGTTTACATACCACAGGCCTGCATTCAGTCTAGACAGTCTTCTATGAACTCAGAGCACTGATCTCTTCTCCTCTCACAGCTGGAGGTTTGCTACAGTTGAATCCAGTCTTCTATGAACTCCTCCAGAGCACAGATCCGTTTCCCTTCTATGTTTACACAAGGCACCGAAGCACAATTCGGCTGTTTTCTGATTATAGAAGCAGCTTCAATGTTACTGAGGAGCTGCTAGCAGTATAGAGTGAAATTGTTGCCAGCTCCTTACACGCAGCAGCATTAGGCACCGAGGCACAATTCTGCTGTTTTCTGATTGTAGAAGCAGCTTCAATGTCACTGAGGAGCTGCTAGCAGTATAGAGTGAAATTGTTACCGGCCCCTTATTCTAAGTGAGAGAGGCAGGAACAGAATGCAAATTAGTAAAGCCATCAGCCAATGAAATGAGGTGGGATCCGACCGACACTGGGGAACAGTGTTTACAGAAAACAAAGAAGGCAGACTGTGAAAACAAGGCTGCTTTGCAAATGACATCCAATTGCAAAGTTGCTTGTTTTCACTGCCCCTTATTCTGAAGACCATTCAATGAAATGATACAACCCCTTTAAGACCCATTTACTTTGGGATAGGGTTTTGTTATTGGGAGCTTAAAGGGGCATTATCTTAGACATTTATGACATATCTCCAAAGGATATCACATAAATGTCTAATAGATGCAGGTCCCACGTCTATGGTAAGGAGACCACTGTTCACAAAGGTGGGATGTACATCTATCAGACATTTATGGAGAATCTTTTGGAAATGCCATCTTTAATCTAACTTGTACCCAAGCACTTTAGGTGAACAGCACTGCAGGGTCTCCCAAGTGAATATTTGCCGGGAAAGGAAAAAAATGGGCTCTCCTAGTGTAGCAAATACAGAAAACAAGTTATGTTAGTTGTAGTTTTATATCCTTTAGAAGGAAGTGAGTTTGACTATATTAACAGTGAGCTGCTAGTTATTTAAGTACAGAATACCCCTCAAAAAATCCCTGATGAGATCCTGTTTAAATGAGAGCTAATAAAGTAAATGCCTAATCAGACGACACATGAAATTTTGTGTACAGTTTTGAGCACTGGTGCACAAGAAATAGTTTGTAGAGCTTCTATACCAAGAGGAAAGAACGTTTCTGCATAAACATAGAAAGGGATTCTTTACTGTAAGAGCAGTGGAACTTTCTGTCAGAGGAGCTTGCCATTTATGAATTCACTAACAGAATTCAAAAAGGGTCTGGATGCATTTCTAGAGCATAATAATATAACAAGTTATAGTGACTAGGATTCTGGAGGAGGGTCCTTGATCCAGGGATTTATTCTTACTTGCCAACTCTCCCGGTTTTGGCCGGGAAGGTCCCGCAAATGGGGCTCACCTCCTGGCCCCCCTGGAAGAGTCAGCAAAAAATTCTTTAAAGGAGTTGTCTCATTACGAGCTTTCAGCCTGTCAGTGTCCCTGGTAAGTTGAACTGAGGGCGTGTTTCTTGGTCTGTCGTTTTTGCCCCCTCTCCCCCCTCCCATCAGCACACAGGCAGCTACTAACTTCTATACAGGGGGGGAGGGGGTTTTTGCTCTCAGAGTTCACCCTGTGTGTGCCTGCCAGGTCTGTTACAGGAGAGGCTAAATCTAGGAGTGTAGAGAGGAATATGAAGCTGTGTGCTAATAGAGCAGAGGGATGCATTGTTCTATATCCCCTGCTTAGTTTACAAGTCTCCACATCTCCAGCAACAAAAAGGGGCAGTGTTACTATACTCAGGATGTGTCACTAATACAGAGAGCATAAAGTATTCACATCCCCCCCTTATCTGTAAGTATTAGTATATCAACAGTTCCAAAGACATATCATGATTATAGTAACAGACAGGGTCCACTGCTGCCCACTCTATCTGTGTAAGAGCAGGAGGAAGCGGGCACACACAGGGTTTAATCCAGCAGCTGGGACACAGAGGGCCAGAGTCCTCCCTCCCCCCTCCCTCCTCCCCCCACTCCACTACAGAAGCATTCTGTGCGGGAGGGGCTCTCTGCTCGGACCTGTCTTCAAAGGTGAGAGTCATTTTAACCTGACAGCCAGTCAGCTAAGGATCAACAGGGCGGCTACTCTCGAGATCTGAGACGCTGATGTAGTAATACTAACAGGGCTAGCTCAAAATCAGGAGGACCTTTGTAATGAACCCTATATTGCAAAGCTGATTGTTTTTTAAAGATCTTTAAATTAAAACCCAATCATTGTAGCGAGACAACCCCTTTAAGTGAAAGTGGTGCTGTAGTAGCATCATAGGAAGCAGCCTCTGCCCACTATAAAAGTTAAGTAGGACAGCGAGCACAGCCATTTCAGGACGTCCTGAGAAGGCCATGTGTGCTGCCCAGCAGGAGTTTGCCAACATGATCCCAGACACAGGGTGGTGAGTACTTACTGCTCCCCGCTCCTGCTCCTGTCTCCCTGGCCCCGCTGTGTCCTCATCCCTGTGGGGGCTGGGGCTTGTCTCCTGTAGCCTGTGTTTTGTCCCCTCAAAAGACAGGCTGCAGGGGGCAGGAGTTGCCCACCTGTCTCTTGCCCTCTGTGGCCATCAGAGACAGATGTCTCCTGTCTCCTGCGGTTTGTCTCCAGCAGCCACAGGGATCATGCATTTCTCCCTGTCTCCAGCCCCATGCAGTCTGTCTCCAGTGGCAGCAGGGGGCAGGAGTTTCTCCTGGTCTCCTGCTACCTGCAGTCTGTCTCTGGCAGTCACAGAGAGCAAGAGACAGACTGCAGGGGGTAGAAGTTGCCCTCTGCTCCCTGTCTCCTATCCCCTGTGGACTGCCGCAGGGGACAGACTCTGTCAATTTGCCTATGGCAATAGCCTATTCAGCATCCAGGAAAGCTGTGTGACACTCCATCCCCCAAATGTGGCACCCAGTTTTCCCATCAGGGAAAGCTGGATGTTACTTGTGGGCAATGGATGTCACCCACTGTTTATTTACAGGTTCCCATTTGGACTACTTCAGATTCAGTGGACTATGTTGGATCAACCTTGGATCTATTTTTTTCAAATAAAATGGTTAAAGAGGGCTGCTATTAGGGAGTGTTTATTTAAATAAAAGTTTTTATTGTGCAATTTGTGTATTTTTTTTTTCCATTTAATTCCAGTGATAGTAGTGGAGGTGTCTGACAGAAGCCTCTTCATTACTATCGCTTGGGCTTGGTGTCAGCCAGTGGTGTTTCTTGTTGCCCAAGGCTGGCACTAACCTGGTGTCACTATTACCCCAGTACCCAATGCACAAGGGATACTAGGAAGAGCCAGTAACCATCAGAAGCGGACTCTAATGTGATGGTCCGCTTCTGGAGCAGCTGCAGGCTGGTATTTTTAGAATGGGAAGGGATGAGTATTGATAGACCTTCAAGTTTTTTTGTCCAAAAAATGTATTTATTGATATCTAAACATGGGCATCCACTGTAATGATTACAGGAGTTGCTCACTTTAGGATTCTCAGTAAATAAATGATTTAAAAAAAAATAAATAAACGTGGGGTCCTCTCCATTTTCCATAACCAGCCAAGGTAAAACCGACAGCTGCTGCCTGATACTATCAGAATAGAAAGGTCCATTAACAATGGTCTCTTCCCACTCTAAAAATACCAGCCTGCAGCCGCCCCGGAAGTGGACCATCATATTAGACAAAACATTAGGTATACTCAACAGTGTTTGGTCTTTATTACGAAACAGCTGAATTTCTATACGCTTAAATCTTAGGTACAAACATAGAAATCTATTATGTATAGCAAAAATGAATAACCAAAAGATGTTTTGACAATTTCTAGGAATACTAGAATATAAAATAATAAAAGCAAACAAAAAAATGTGGAAAAAAATTAAGCACTACACATAAATCATTGCTCAAAGTTTTGGCATTTAGCTCTGAACATATAATATAGGAAAATAAAAGTTGATATATTATATATAATCATTAATTGAAACCAACTGTTATTGACCTGAGGAAGTGCACTGTGTGTGAGAAATTCACAGTTCTTTTATATCAGCTCTTTTTGATTATTTTTAATAAAGAATTCAGTAAACCAGAATTTCAGTAGTTTTGACGAAATGTAATGTAGACATTTTAGATCATCCCTTGCTACGGTTCTCTGGATCCTAGTGGCAATATATGGTGCGTTCACATAGCAAAGGACAAAAACAGCCCTGTTTTTGCTTCAGCAGAACTGTCATTTCAAGCGTTTTTTGGACTTTTTTTTTTCAACCAATCTGTGTTTCTTTTTTTTTTTTTTTTTGTCACTGTTTTTTTCCCAGTTTTCCCAGCTGATTTTTGACTGTTTTTCAAGCTGAATAGTGTACTGAGTGCAAAAGTATTCCTGATTAGTGCAAGAACCATGTGATTTTTTTTTATCTCCACAATTTAACAATGATGCCCAAAGGCCAACTTTTTCACTTTAAGCACATGTGCATGTTAACAGCATAAAAATTTGGTTAGTTTAGGCTAAAAAGAGGATTTATAAACTCTCATTCAAACTGAAGTGCTTTGCAAGATAAATAAATTACACTTATTTGACTATGGATGGTTCCTTTTTCTTTGCAGAGAGAAATATCATGTGAAAAAAATTCCCCCTGGAAGGCTTATGTTTCCTTCCTCTGAACAATTATTTTTTCTTTTGTGTTCAAACTTACCACCAACCGTGTGGGACTGCAATAGGTACACAAGTGGCACCATATTTATTTATAGGTTGCCTTGAGAACAAATTCATCTAATCTCAATAATTATAGTTCTAATATTTTCATTTACTTTTGTTACACAGATAACATTATTCATTTGGCAAGGGTCCAAAAAAGAAGCTATGTCCTTCACAGAATGGAGTAAATTGGGGTATTAATTTTAAATCTATACCTTCCAATACTTTTTCACTATGAATCCATTCGTATGACCACTACTGTATCCTTTTTGGATTTACAATTGGGCATGCATCAGGACATTTTTATGACTAAAACTTTTCGTAAAGTCAAATCTGGCAATACCATTCTACATGCAGAGTCCTGACATTCTCCCCATGTACTCAGGAACATACCCGTGGGTGAAATTGTTAGAACCCATAGAAATTGTTCTTTATTTATTGATGTTGTTCAAGAAAATAATGCCATTACTAGTAGATTAATTCATAACAGATACCCTAAATAGTCTTTGTACCGAGCAAAAAATATTTCTAGCCACAGAGACATATCCTAAATTTTGAATGAGTTGGAATCTAATATTTTTCCTAATGTTATCAAAACACTTATTCTCCTCTTCATACAATATTGATTTCAAACAGGTTTACAACATTATGAAAAACATATGCCAGTCCTAACACTTGATCCTTCACTTAGTGAGGTGTGCAGCAGAGGCGGGACGACGGGTAGGCAGAGGTAGGCGATCACCTAAGGCGCCTACCTCTGCCTGTCCCTAAGGGGCGCAGGCAGGGCCCCGAACCTCGCTGGGCTTCAGGCCGCTGCCATGGGCCTGAAGCGCCGGCGGTCTCTTTGACCATTTCTGCGGAGCAGAGAGCGAGCGCTCCCTGCTCCGCAGACAGTGTCAGGCCCGCTCCCCGGAGGATCGCTGGATCCTCCGGTAAGCTGCAGGGCTGACACTGCGGGGCCGCCGGGTCCTCATAGCGCTGAGGACCCGCCGCGGCTCCGTGCGGCTCAGCTGGGCAGCGTCGCGATGAAGTGATGTCATCGCGACGCTGCCTCTCCTCGGGCGCACAGCGCGTCACAGGCCGTGCGCCCGAGGAGCTGCCGGAGGAGCGTCCCGGCGCTGGAGACGTGATGACATCATCACGTCTCCAGTGTCGGACTGAAGAGGAGCGCGCAGCTGGTAAAGTAGAGGCCAGAAGAGGAGCGTGTGCTCGGGAAGCAGGTAAGGTGAGTATTAATGTTGTTATTTTTGCCTGCCTGTGGCCCCTATAGGCCTGCCTGTGGCTCCATACGCCTGCTTGTGGCCCCTATACGCCTGCCTGTGGCCCCATATGCATGCCTGTGGCCCCTATACGCCTGCCTGTGGCCCCATACGCCTGGCTGTGGCCCCCATATGCCTGGCTGTGGCCCCCATACGCCTGGCTGTGGCCCCCATACGCCTGCCTGAGCCCCCATACGCCTGCTTGAGCCCTCTAGCTATATACCTGCCTGAGCCCCTATAGCTATATCCCTGCCTGTGTTCCCCTATATACCTGCCTGAGCCCCTATAGCTATATAACCTGCCTGAGTGCCTCTTTATACCTGCCTGAGAGTGCCTTTATATCAATATACCTGCCTGAGAGTGACCCTATATCTATATACCTGCCTGAGTGCCCCTATATCTATATACCTGCCTGAGAGTGACCCTATGTCTATATACCTGCCTGAGAGTGCCCCTGTCTATATACCTGCCTGAGAGTGACCCTATGTCTATATACCTGCCTGAGAGTGACCCTATATCTATATACCTGCCTGAGTGCCCCTATATTTATATACCTACCTGTCTAAGGGGACAATATACATATACCTGCCTGACTGAGAGGGCATATCTATATACCTGTCTAACTGAGGGGACGTATATACCTATAATTAAGGAGTTACTGGAAATGTGAGGATTCTAAGATATTTGTGTCCCAATCTGCAGGGACGAGTATTGGTCGGGAGCAATCAGCATGAAGGTGTGAACCGGATGGAGAAGAAAAGGGAAAGTGAACGACGCTGATCAGAAAAGACGTCTCCTGTAAGTCACTAAATGTAACTACAGTGTAATCACTTAAATGTCTGCAGAGCATCTACATACAACTAGTATCTACCACTATATGGTCACTGTATGGCGGTGGTATATGTCTTCAGAGCCTGTGTACAGCTGATAGTCACATGTGGGGGTCGCGTTTGGTCAGGGTCTGGCAGGATTATTTGATCCTTAAGTAGTAATAGTTTTGGGTCTTGGTTTTGTAAGAGTTTGTTTAGTAACAATCATTTGTCTGGTAGATTTGCTCCATGTATAGATGTATGTTTTGGTGACTGTTTAGGGGTATTACACTGTCATATGTAGGTGAGCGGTTTTGAAAAATCAAATTTGTCAGGGCTGATTTCCATTGTGCAGCGACTGCTGAGGAGATGGAAAGGATCTATGTGAAATATGCAGAAAATTAGTGACAGGACCTGGCGCAGGGGTGAGAGGAATTAGTGTGGGGGGGGGGGCATTTTTGGGGGAGGGAGAGGGGGGTGGCGCCATTGGCTGTACTTGCCTAGGGCACCAAAATGCCTTGTCCCGGCCCTGGTGTGCAGTGATGACTTTAAAGGGACCCTGTCACATAGATTATGCCCCCCTTGCTGAGGGCAGCACAAGTTAGTGTCAGACCTGCTGTTCACAGCACTGTGTCCCTTATTCTGTAAGATACAGCAGTTTTAGAGCACTTACCCCTCACATCTTATTCATGAGCAGGTGTTAGCCCCACCCACCAAAGGCTAGCCCCGCCCACTGACAGTTATTCACATGTTTCTACCTATTCAAAGTAATAGGGTTGACAGTTGAGGTGGGCGGGGCTAGGTTCAGGTGGGCGGGGTTTGAAAAAACTGTAACTCTGAATGACTCTTCGAATGACTCTTCTGGCTGAAAACTGCAGATTTGAGCATCAAATACACGAAAACTACAGCATCTTACAGAATAAGGGGCACAGCGCTGGAAACAGCAGGACTGACACTAGCTTGTTCTGCCCTCAGCAAGGGGGACATAATCTATGTGACAGGTTCTCTTTAAATGTGTTGCACAAAAATCCTCCAATTCAGATCAGTCTCTGTCACCTAGTTTGTCAGTAACCCACCCAATATTTCCACTTGGTTACATCAATCAGGTACCTTTAAATGCAGCCAAACGAGATGTATACAAGTGTTCTTTTATACAAGTGTCCACTTCATAAAAAATTTTCCCCTTTCCAATCGTTTATATTCATACATTGACTACAGATTAAATGCTCATACAAATTGCTCTTGTAAAATCTTGAAACACTTTTTAAGTGATTATACATTGTTTTTTTTTGTGTACCCCCATGTTGTCAGGCTTCCAGTACCCATAAAATGCCCCTGCACCGTCACACCCCGAACATGAAAAGAACCTAATTAGATGACAAATGTTTTCCTGGGGCATACTACACACCAGTATGTCTAGAAACATATCTGCTTTGTCTTTACACTTTGCACAAATTCATTTGGGCAGCACGGCTAGTCTTTTGGTACAGGGCCCTTAATGTGTCTCCATCCCGATTAAAAGTAGAGACGTGAAGAGAAAACTTTTAAAACAGAAGTGTTCGTAATGTTTGCCATTGGCATACGTATTCCCAAAGGTATGAACAAGTGACAATATTTAATCTTGCACCCTTATTTGTTTTCTTTGTTCTGCTTTGTATGATATTTTTGTTGTTTATTCATGTTCTCACTTTTATGTGTTAACGATCAGGTGTTTTTCTTGGTCTAAGTAGACTTTGGCTATTTAAATCTCATGTATTTTAATTTAGTTTGGCTATGACTAAGGCCTGAACAACATCATGAAATACATAAGCAGTCTTTATCCTGCTTTTGTGATTATTTGGCTATCGCTCCATTTTTATTATGGAATAAAGTCTCAAATTCAATGGGGTTATTTTATGTAGAATTTGGATGGACCTGCCACCCAGAAAGTACATCTATATACAGTTAAGTGCCGAAAATGAGTACGCTAGAGAGTGAAGGAGGAGGTGGAGTTGCCATTAGGGATTCTGGTAGTCCAGACTGAGAAGATGTATTCTCAGGGCCCTCATAAAGCTATGAGAGTTCTAAGTGTGCCTGATCACCCGCGGTAGCATGTTCCAGAGAATTGGTGCAGCACGTGTGAAGTCTTGGAGATGTGCATGGGAGGTTCAGATGATTGAGTAATGTAATCTGATAGCATCAGCAGAGCGGAGAGCGCGGGTAGGGTAGTAGACAGAGATGAGGTAGGAGATGTAGGGGGTGCAGCGCTGTGGAGAGCTGTATGGATAAAAGTGATGACTTTATGTTGTATTCTATACTGAATGGGCAACCAGTGCAGTGAGTGACACAGGGTAGAGGCATCAGTATAGCGGCTGGAAAGAAAGACAAGCCTGGCTGCTGCATACAGGACAGACTGCAGAGGGGAGAGTTTGCAGATAGGGAGACCGATAAGCAAGGAGTTGCAGTAGTCAAGAAAAGAGTGAATAAGAGCAACAGTAAGAGTTTGAGTTGTTTCCACAGTGAGAAAAGGATGGATTTTGGAGATGTTCTTGAGGTGCAGGTGACAGGATCGGGCAAGGGATTGGATATAGGGGGTGAAAGACAGATCGGAATCTAGTATAACTCCAAGACAGAGGGCCTGCTGCCTAGGGGTTATGATGGTGCCACACACTGAGACAGAAATGTAAGGGTGAGGTCTGTTAGTAGATGGTGGGATGACAAGAAGTTCCATTTTAGTGAGGTTTAGTTTAAGATAGAGAGAGGACATGATGTCAGAGACAGCGGACAGTCACTGGTGTTTTGTAGCAGGGCAGGAGTGATGTCTCGGGAAGAGGTGTATAGTTGAGTGTCATCAGCGTAGATAGAGATGGTACTGGAAGCCAAATCTGCTGATGGTTTGTCCAATTGGTGCTGTTTAGATAGAAAAGAGGACCAAGAACAGACCCCTGAGGGACCCCGACAGCGAGAGAAAGAGGAGAGGAGGTAGAACCTGCAAATGAGACACTGAAGGAGCGGTCAGAGAGGTAAGATGAAAACCAAGCGAGAGCGGTGTCCTGGAGGTCAATGGGGCTGAGCATACTGAGGAGAAGTTGGTGATCAACAGCTGCAGAGAGATCCAGAAGAAGCAACAATGAGTAGTTGCCCTGAGATTTAGCAGTGAGGAGATCATTGGAGACTTTAGTTAGAGCAGTTTCTGTGGATCGAAAAGAGAGTTAACAGAGAGATAGCGGATATTTAATTGTATCCTTCATGAGTGCGCTCTGTATATCTTAAACTTATTTAGAGGGGCTGCAATATCCTTTCCATTGATCATTAATTTTGGACTGACAATGCTGAACTTACTAGTGTAATGTAACTAATATGGGTCCATTTACCTCAATGACAGATTCCTTTTTTGGAGATTTTGATTAAAAATAATGCTCCTGATCACCTTAGCAGCAAAGACCTACTGCAAACCCACTGCCACAAATAATTTTCTTAAGATGAGAGGGATTCCTAAAGAGGAAATCTGAGTACTAGATGCAATTGTACCAAAAAGGAATTTTTTTTTTTTTCAATCAAGCAAGCAGCGGATTTGTGCAAGAGGTTTTTTAATACATACTGAGAGGGTTTTATAAATAGGCCTTTAAACATGCATACATTAGTGACAGAAATTCATTTTGGTATCTAGGGACAAAGGAAAATCTGAATACTGTCTGACTGAGGTGCCTAGGGCCCACCAGTAGAATTTCATTCTGGGGCCAACCTGTGTATTTGATTCTGGGGGGCCCAGCATACATCTACTGTACATGCCCCTTATACTCTGTTGTTGCCCCTTTCTTTCTGCCTCTTCCAAGGATGTATATGCAGTTTAAAAGAAACTCCAACTCTGCCATTCTCAGGGGCCCATCAGGGAATTCCCCAGTGGGCCAGTCAGATCCTGCCTGTGAAACAGGTTTAAGGCCCCGTTCACACGGCTTATTTGCCGACGGATTGGCGCCGTATTCCGCGCCGGATTTTCGCTTCAATACGGCGCCAATCCGTCGGAGTCATTACGGTAATCCACTGCTCTCATAGAGAACAGTGGATTCCGTCGCTGCTCCCCGCTCGGCAAATCCGCCGCAGGGGGAGAAAGTGACAAGCACATTATTTAACGGCGGGACCGCCGTAAACAATGCATTGTCTATGGGCCGGAGAGCGGCGCCCCGCCTCGCTCGGCCCCACGCCGCGTTCCCGCCCTTATTCACGCGGATTTGTGCGCTCAATACGGCCACAAATCCGTCGGGAATAAGCCGTGTGAACACGGCTTTAAGCGACTTCTGATGATCAATCTGATCTTATTGTGGATATTCTGGACAAGCATTGGTACGTCCTAAACTTGGATAGGAATATAGCTGAACTGATTCCAGCATGTCCTATAATGGGATCCTAAGAAAGTAAACCAAAAGCACTTGCAGATTTAAAACTATGACCCCCAAATGGTTTTATGTATTTTGGGTGTTGTATGTAATTACGTTTTATGACCTTTGTCTATTAATTAGTATAGTCAGGATTCAAGGTCATTCTTCAAAGAGCCAAATTTCAGAATTTTTAACAGTGTGTGCCAGTGATATCAAGGTTTCACTAGCAAACTCTTGTCGCCATTAGTGGCCAATTGAAGACATGGTTTCATCTACATGAAGCTGCTGGAGCCTAAGGCCTTATGGCTTGTCCCCACCGCATGGTATTTTGGTCGGTTTTTCAGATGGTTTGTGGTTTTAGAAAACATCTGAAAATCTAAATGCAATGCTCCCCATAACAGTCCCCATTGAACGGATTTTCTGCCGGACGGTTTTTGACACCGCCGGCATTTTGAAAAACTTAAACCATGTTTATTCTTCCGCCTGGTTTTCGTGCAGAACATGAACATGTAGGTGTAAAGGGGGACAGCTTGAATTTGCAAACCGCGGACAAAAACTGTCTCCCTAAGTGCCAAAAAAAGACAAATCCGACAGGTATTTTGTCTTTGTTGTGGAACGCACCCTTATAGTGATCAGTCATTACCTGAAAATCACCTCCCTAGTTTTGTGTAGGTTTCTTTATGCTGCCAAAATCGCTTTGACCCATGGAATCATGAACTCCACAAAACCTCTCAGATGATCTGAAGAATCTGAAGATCAAGTCAGCAGCTTGAACCATAAATGATTCACAAGCAATCTTTGCAGTGCGGCAGGGCACATTGTCCTGCTGAAAAAGGCTCCTGCTGTTAGGGAATACTGTTGCCATGAAGAGTTGTACTTGGTCTACAACAATATTTAAGTGGGTTGAACATGTCAAAAAGGGCTGTCTTAACACCATCATGGGCCCCCGGGCAGAGCTGTGCACTGGGCCCCCCAAACACCACAAGCACTTTGGGTGGGTTCACAGTACGATATTACATTGGTTCAAGGTATCCGTTGGGGTACCATGAAAAAAAGGAGCAAATACCATACCAACCCATTAGGGATAATAACTATGCTATTAAGTCCCGTAAAATAAGTGTATGCAGTGAGAAATAGAGCAGAATGTATCCCACACAGGGCTACATCTGCTCTATTATTCCCTATGATTCTGTCGCAGTATCTGCCGGGGTACTTCT
Organism: Phyllomedusa bahiana; assembly: GCA_025379985.1. Classification (NCBI taxonomy): domain Eukaryota; kingdom Metazoa; phylum Chordata; class Amphibia; order Anura; family Hylidae; genus Phyllomedusa; species Phyllomedusa bahiana. The sequence goes on along the minus strand of JAODAL010010239.1, from coordinate 4,284 downwards.
TTTCACAATACCCTGACAGATACCTCATGCATATACAATATTGTATTTTGAACCCACCCTTATAGTAAAATTATTGAAAGCAAACTCATAACGGTTCTATGTGGACAGCCATCTTAAAGGGGTTGTCTCACTACAGGGATTGCTACCTTTTATGTTAAAGACAAAACAAGTCACTTTGCAATATATGTCCATTAACAGTATCCTACTTATTCCTAGATATCCCCTCTTGTATGGGCTGCATCAGCTCCTCAGGTCACTATAGCTACAGACCTGTGTGATCTCTCCTGACAGGCTGCCAGTACTGGTTGCTATAGCTACAGACCTGTGTGATCTCTCCTGATAGACTGTCAGCACTGGTCACTATAGCTACAGACCTGTTCTCTCTCTCCTGATAGGCTGTCAGCACTAGTCACTATAGCTACAGACCTGTTTGATCTATCATGATAGGCTGCCAGTGCTGGATGCTATAGCTACAGACCTGTGTGATCTTTTCTGATAGGCTACCAGCGCTGGTTGCTATAGCTATAGACCTGGCTTCTACTGCAGCCTAGTGGAAGCCAGTAAATGCCCCTGAATTCAAAGTGAAACCAAGAAAACAGGACTGAGGTGAGAGGAATCAATGTAGTGAGACAACCCCTTTAAGCCCCAGGCCACACGGCCGCTCATATAAAATACTTATGTATAATTTGTCTTTTTTAATCTAGATTTGAAAACTTTTTTTCTTTTTGAAATTGTTTTTTTGTCATTTTTAAAGGGGGGCTTTTTGCTTCTCTTTACCCCCTTTTTTTGGGTTTCGCTTTTCTGAAGGCCTATTTGGTTCAAAGTCAAGGGGCCAATGTCTGACTTTACCACTCCCAAGCCATTTTCTTTAAATGGGGAATCCGCAATGGCACCTTGAGCTGAAAACCCAATCAGGACTTCAGAAATACACCACCAAAAACAAGAGATAAACAAAACCATATAAAAACAATATTATAAAGATGGCTCTTTCCGGGGGGCTTTGGGTGGCCAAACCAAAAATTGGTTTTTGTTATTTATACTCCGTAATGTGGTTATATAAGTCCCCAGCTGAGCCCCGGGTTTTACACTGAACAATAATGTCCCCTCTTGTCCCTTTGTTTTAAACTTTCCCCTTCTGCTATATTGATTTATATGCAAAAATATACACTCACCGGCCACTTTATTAGGTACACCCCCCAACTGCCTTTTTCACTTAATTTTCTAACACCAAACACATGGGGGCAACCAGTGCATTTTGCTGAACATGGCAAGACAATTCCTCATTCAAAAACCCAGCATCAGTAGGGGGAAAAAGGTGATTGAGTGCCTTTGAAAAGTGGCATGGTTGTTGGGGGCCAAAGGGGTTTTCTGAGTATTTCAGAAACTGCTGAACCCTGGGATTTTCAAGCCAAACCACCACCTAGGGTTTTCAGAAATGGGCCAAAAAAAAAAACACCATGGCGGGGCAGCCGTGGGGGAAAGCCTTTTTAAGCCCAAAGGGCAAAGGGGAAGGGGGGGAAATGTTCGGCATAGAAAGGCAACAGTGACTCAAATAGCCACCCTTACAACCAAGGTAGGAAAGGAGAGCATCTCTGAACGCACAGTACGGCGAACTTTGAGGCAAATGGGCTACAGCAGCAGAAGCCCAACACCGGTGCCCCCTCCTTTCAGCTAAGAACAGGAAACGAGGCCTCAATTTGCCCAAGCTCATCGAAATTGGACAGTAGAAATTGGAAAAACGTTTGCCTTGGTCTGATGAGTCTCGATTTCTGTTTGCGACCTTTCGGATGGTAGGGTCAGAATTTGGCGTCAACAACATGAAAGCTGGATCCATCCTGCTTGTACAACGGTTCAGGCTGGTGTGGTGGTGTCATGGTGTGGAATATTTTCTAGCACTCTTTGGCCCCTTTGGTACCAATTGAGCATCGTGCAACACCTTGGGGAATCTATGCCACGAAGAATGAGGCATTTCTGAAGGCAAAAAGGGGGGTCCAACCCGTTACTACACATGGTGAAACCTAATAAAGTGGCCGGTGAGTGTGTATATATATATATAATATAATATATAATTTTTATTTTATATATAGCTCTACTGTGCTCCCCCCGGAATGTGCAGCGTCCAAGCAGCGACCTGGACACTCCCGGAGCACAGTAGAGCTGTGTGTGTGGGGGTATAATTTAAAATATAAATATTATATATATATATGCAGAAAGGGGAAAGTTTACAATAAACAACAAACTGAAACAAAGAGGGACAGTCATCTGTTCTGTGTGAACACTGGCTCAGCTGGGGGCTACTGACTCTAGTTCTTTATCATGAGGCTTGAGGGGGGGGGGTAAATTAGCCTGAGTGCTTTGGGGAGCCCAGGTCCCGCTCGCAATTCCAGAAACACGGGAGAAAGAAATTTTTTATCTAAGGGGCTGTTTAGCGGCTATCACACTGCCCCCCACTCCCGTCCCGCTGTGGTCATTTGGAGGAGCAGACGCACGTCCCGACCTCCCTCCCCCTCCTGCTAACACAGAGCAGGGGTTTGGGCCCAAAGGGAAAATTGCTGCAGCCTGGCCCTGCTTTTCGTCACTGCCGGCTGTCCTGCCTGCCGGTGAAGAGTGCAGGCAAGACCACAGGACACAGCAATAGCAGGGGCCGCATCAGCGCACAAAGAGCATCCTGAAGGCCCGGGCCCCTGCTCTGTCTGACTGCCGCGCTGCCCTGTCTGCACTGTAAAGAGAAAAGGCGCAACAGGGGACACGGCAGTCCCTGGTGTATTCACGGCCACTGGCAGGTAGGCAGCTGACCGACGGGGCGCCTGAGCTCAGAGGGCTCCCGGGCAAGTGCCTACCTGGCCCAATGGAAGAGACGGCCCTGAAGTCAAAGTAACAGCCACATGAAAACCAGTAGTTAAGATTTCCCAGTAGACCTTCCTAGAACACCCCATTGTCTGTCTTCAAATAGCAGCATGATGTACTCCCTCTTCCCAAGGTATTGGGAGTTCATATGATGATCCTTAAGATTTAGTGATTTTTTTCTTCTTACATCACAAACTTCAGTAATGAACTACTCCATTACGGTCTAATATATCATATCTTTTTGATAAGCACCATTGTCATTTACTTCAAGGTTTTTAGGTTATTGCTGTCTGTTTTATATATTCTATAAATTGTTTGGGTCCTGTTGATCCTGTAATCTAATATCTATGCATAATGATTTATTACACGTAGGACTCATTAACATGTCCTGCATCCACCTGATATCTTGTAATGAGTAAGAATGCATACCTCAGACATATTCTAGGACTTGGTTATCTGTGGTGAGAATATGGTCTCCACCATCACCCAATAGAAGAAAAGTTCAGATTGCAAAACACAAGCTGTCGCAGTATGGTAATACTACTCTAACATTTCATAGAAATTCTTTATTTTGACCCCAGTGTCCAATTCTAGAAAACCGAGTCTTTGCAAAACATGCAGCTTAGATATCTTCCAACTAAAATCTACGTCACTAAACATTTTTCCCAACAATGTGATGTGGTTTTACACCAGAGAATTACACATACCACACAGCAACCACTGGATGAACTATGCAAATAATAACCTTCAGAAATGGGCCTCCCAAGTTTATTCTGAGAAGAAATGATTTAAGAGGCGTTTGAGGAGACCCCATTTTTGGAACGTGAAATGTTTTAACTTTGTTGTATAGAAAACTTAAATGATAAATTCATACGATTGTGACTCCTTCCAACTCTTAACAGCATCCAATGTAGCACTTTGTAATTGCTTACTGTTCCTGTATTGTGTCCTTGTCTTGTTTCATGCTGAATTATACTGCACCATAGAATATGATGTTGCCAGGGGGCATAACTAGAATTCATAGAGCCCCATACCAGAATGCAATAGGGCCCCACCACCTAATGACAATAAAAGAGCAGCATAAGTAGTAAGAATTAAATGTATAGATTATATGGACATAGATAAGGGAACCCACATAGTAGAGCTGGAGAGCAGAAGCCATAAACTACTTGCTTCTTTCAAAAAGGTACAATGTTTGTGCACCAGATTGGGCCCTGTCCACCTCTGGGCCCCATAGCAGCTGCTATGGATATACCTAAGAACATGACTATGCCATATAAAATATGATAATGATGGAAACATAAAATAGTACTAGGAGGAGAAAGATCTGCTACTTTTCCTGGCTTTTACTTTTTTAGTGTTATATTGTAAAACCATTATATGACCACATATTTTGTATCTCCTTGAGACAAATTTCCAAATCCATAACCATTAATT